>PVKC010034032.1:0-13822 GCA_004027635.1 Crocidura indochinensis | reverse complement strand
GTACATATACACAATGGAATATTATGCAGCCGTCAGGAGAGATGAAGTCATGAAGTTTTCCTATACATGGATGCACGTGGAATCTACCATGCTGAGTGAAATAGGTCAGAGGGAGAGAGAGAGAGATGCAGAATAGTCACACTCATCTATGGGTTTTAAAGAAAATAAAAATCATTTTTGCAAAAATCATCAGAGTCAGTGATAGGAGGCTGGAACTTTCGGTTCACTCCATGAAGCTCACCACAAAGAGTGGTGAGTGCAATCATAAAAATAACGACACAGAAAACTATCATATTCACGTGAATGAATGAGAAAATGGAAAGCCTGTCTGGAGTTCAGGTGTGGGTGGGATGGGAGGGAGGGGGACTTGGGACATTGGTGGTAGGAATGCTGCACTGGTGAAGGGGGTGTTCTTCACATGACCGAAACCTAATCACAATCATATATGTAATCAAAATATTTAAATAAAAAAGAAAAAGAGAAGTAAATATTCATCATTATTATTTATTATGGCCCAACTAACACAATAATTTTTAGAGGTGAGATCTCCCCAGGAATTTACCTTCAGTGTCTACTAGTAAGGAGAGTAGATTCTAATCTAGATATGCTAGTACATCTATCAGACATATTCAAGAACACCAAGAAATGGTATCTGCTAACAACTCCATTAGTAGTTCTGATTTTGTGTCTTATGTTACAATGCTAAAAATATAGGATTGTAGGATTGGGGTGAAGAGTGATTGACTTAACCTACTCTCCAACTCCCTATACTTCAAAATATATTTCCAACCATAACATTGTTTTCTGTGTTACATGTTCTTAGCAGTGGTGTCTCTCTATGTGCATGTTGTAATACTATTATGAATGTATTTCCCTAGGTAATGTTCTGGGATCTATTTATGCATATTTCAGGTCAATTTCTGTGTTGGTTAGTCAAATTTTAGTGATTAAACAAATTGTTTAATCTTTTAATTGATTGTGGGAGGAAATCAACACTGGTTGTCCCTTTCTTGTCATACATTCTTTTGTTCTTTCTGTTCTAAGAAAGTATAAGTATCATTAAATAAATTGCAAAACAGAATTTGTTTACTCAAAGAGCTTACTTGAAAATGAAGGATTAATTTGCTAGTTAAGCAGCTCCTCCTCAGTCTTCTCTTTGTGTATTTTTTTAATTTAATTAACAGCTTGATTTTTGTTACTTTTATACATCTATAGAACATTTACATTTCTTGGGTCCATTTTAGTAATATGTGTCTTTCTATGAGTATACTATTTTTGACTAAGTTGAATAATTTATCTTTAAAATATTGTTTATAATCATAAACTTTTATGATCATATGGGGCTGTATTTTAAGATATGCAATTATGTATAATATGTTTTATAATCCTTTCAAATGATAAGCCTTTAAATATGCAGTGACCTTTATCTCCTTTTAATCAATCGAGTTCAAGATTTGTCTGTTATACTGATATTCCTTTTTTTTTTATTTTTTGGTTTTTGGATCACACCTGGTGGCACTCGGGTTACTCTTGGGTCATTACTCTCAAGAATCACTTCTGGAGGCTTAGGGGACCTTGTGGAGTGTGGGAGATCAACCCCAGGTCAGCTGTGTGCAAGGAAAATGCACTAACCTCTATTCTATTGTTTCAGCCCCCATGCTAATATTTCTAATAGATTAATAATTTATTAATTTACTCTACTATTTTATTTTCACTTTGATTTTTATGAATGGTAAATATAATATTTCAATGTTATTAATGTTTCTTATATTCTTGTATTCAATGTTTCTTATATTCTTAAAATGGAATTAGATTATGCTAATATTTCTAATAGATTAAGAATTTATTAATTTACTCTACTATTTTATTTTCACTTTGATTTTTATGAATGATAAATATAATATTTCAATGTTATTAATGTTTCTTATATTCTTGTATTCAATATTTCTTATATTCTTAAAATGGAATTAGATTATGGGCTTGCGATTTCACATATTCTGATGCAGAGTTTTATAATTATAAATATTATTCAAATGTTTCTTTAATTAATTTTCATAAGGTTTGATTTGATTTAATTTTTAACTAATGTTGAGAGCTATTCCAGACCTGGGCTCATAATTCAATCATAGTGGTGCTTTAGGGAACACATTGTGCTATATTAATTCCGGGGTCCTACATGCAAGACATACACTCCAGTTCTTTGAAATATCGCCCTAAATACCTCTCTCAATTTTTTGTTCCTTCCCTTCAATTATGACTAGACTTTTTGTAGTACAATTGTGTATATGCCTCATGATGTAGCTCACAAACTCCACCATGATGCTCACTGAAGTTTACATAGGTATATTTAATTGTAGTACTTGAACATGTGCTAGCCAACGGTTGCACTTTTTAGTTATAGTTCCCATGCATATTCTGACTGAAGTCCTTATAAGAATGCTGTAGAGCTCACACATGTGCTCTCCTGAAATCAAACTTCTTGTCTAGAAATCACTTGTATGGATAGATATCAAAGATAGCAGAGCTGCCAGGTTCAAGAAGGGATGGTGCTTGATACATGTTATGGAATTAGATATTTTTCTCACCACAGTTACCCGAAGTAATCACTGCCACAAACAAGTTTTTAATTTTCATTTGGTTTAATTTTTCACTCATATTTATTTAAAATATCCTATTTAATTTATGTATAAGTTCATTCATGATTTGCTGCCCTTGTAGATATGTTATTTCTATTGAGAGAAAATAATATACTTTGGCTTAACTTGTTTTTATTTGGTAATATTAATTCATATGCATTATACTTACCACTTGTCACCTTTTTTTTCAACTAGATAAAAGTTGTGTTTATTATTATCCATTTTACTAAGTAACAAAACAGACTCTATCATGGGTTGCTTTATTTAACCTTTATCCCTAAGATTTGGCAACATTTTCTGGTGGACAAATTTTCAGCCTTTTAGTATATTATCCTCCTGCCTTCTGGCCCCCATATGTCTGATAAGATGCAAGGTCTAGTTTCACCATGATATCTCAGAGTAGTATAAATTATTTTTCACTTTCTACATCTAAGATTTTTTATTTGGGGGATTTTAATATTCTCTCTATGATATTTCTAAATAAAATGAAACACACTATAATGACTTTTTAAGATTCCTTGACTTCTTAGGTCTGTAGGTTTGCTTTATAAATTGAAATAAAAACATTTTCAATAATTATCTCTTCATTTTTCTCTTCCTTTCATTTGCTCTGTTTTTCCCCTCAGAGTCCATTTGTATTGCCTAATTTGATATAATCTAATAGGTTTCTGAAATTTTGTTAAATTATCTCCAATATTTTCTCTTGCTATTTTTCAGAATAATATATATATATATATATATATATATATATATATATATATATATATATATATATATATATATATATATATATATATATTCTTAGTGTGGATCACAACCTGCTTTACCCAAAACAAAGATCTTCCCAAACCACCAGTGTTCTATTTCACCCATCCTTTTAAATATATAAGACCCACTTAGACTGGATTAACTCAAACTGGGTACTTTGTCTTGTCATGCTCTGCTTTCCCTTTTCTGGTTGTGTATTGTACTGGTTAATAAAGAGAGGTCATTTTGCTGGGCTCCAGATCATGAGGTTGGAAGTTCTCCAACTCAGGTAGAATTATGGTGAGTGGAGCCCAGTACTTAGTAGTACTCCTGTTTTTTCTCCATTCTCACATTATCTATTGTCTTTATATTTTGAATTCCCAAACTTTATAATTGTACCTTTCCACATAAGAATTTCCACTGGGATATTTTTGTTTGTTTATTTGTTTGTTTACATATTTTGATTTTTAGGCCATATTCTGTGGCTGCATTCAGGGCTTATTCCTGGCTCTGCACTCAGAAATCAGTCCTATTAGGCTGAGGGTCCTTATGGAATACTGGAAATTGAACCCAGGTAGGCTGCATGTAAAACAAATGTCCTACCTGTTGTGCCATTGCTCCAGCCCAAGGGTTCGTTTTAAATATAGCTTTTAAAATATTGGTATCATTCATTTCTTGAGTACATTCACTTGTTATTTTCTAAACCTAGTTTTATTTTTTGAGCATTTTTTACATTGGTTACTTTGAAGTCTGTCTACAGAAACACTATGCAGACCCATTTAGTGACTTTCTACTAAATATTGGTTTCCTGGGGATGGCATTTATTTTATTCTTCTTTACCAATTGAATTTTTTTGTGAAGTTTATCATTTTAGGTGATATGTTTTAGCAAACATATTTTCTGATTTTTATTTTATTTGTTTTATTAATTTTAATATGAAATTAAAAAAATTAAAAATAGAAAATAAAATATTGTTGCTGGAGAGTACAGTGTAGAGTGTTTGCCTTGCATGCAGTCAATCCAGGACAGAGGGTGGTTCTAATACCAGTATCCCATATGGTCCCCCAAGTCTGCCAGAAGCACTTTCTGAGCACAGAGCCAGAAGTGACCCCTGTGCACTGCCTGGTGTGACCCAAAATCAAAAACAATTTTTGTTTTTTTATTTTTTGTTTGTGGTTTTCTAGTTTATTAAAAAATAAGGTTACATTGCTAAAACAGAGAGTGTTGAGTCTTCTGCAATTCAAATTTATAAACTCATACCAGTCATGTATATAAGAGAAATAATGTTCACTTAAGACGATTTTAAAGGTTTTTGATTTCAACATCTGATCAAGAACATATGAAAAATAGGAGTTTAAAATTGAAAAATAATTTCAAAATCTTACTTTGGACCTTGCACATACAGATATAACTATGCATATGAAGAAGAAATGAAAACCTAACTATACACCCAAGCAAAACTTGAAAAGCTAAAACTACAATAGTCCAAATTTGGACTAATTTAATATTCATTTTTGCATTTGGTACTGTAGGTTATAATTAATAACTTAAACTTGATCTTTTCTTAGAGTCATTGTAAATAAAGACAGTCAGTGGGAAACCCATATGTAGATTATGGCCAATGCCATGTGTAAATTGAAATATGCTAGACAAATGATAGGCTTATTCTTTATTCTGTAACATGTGCTCATAATTTCCATCATTTGCACATTCCAAAGAGGCAAAGCACATATGGAGGACATTGATATATAAAGAATGAAAGACTTCTGAAGTTGAGGAAGTCTAAAGAAGAAAGGCTAAGGCAAAGATAAGTTCATATATGTGTTTTTGTGATCTTGTTTTCACATATCTATAGATTAGAAATTTCAATAGAACTAAATTAAAATTGCCAGAGATTTTTTATTTTGGAATAACTGTTTTAATCATACATGTTGGATTAATATATTATAAATATTACATGATGTTCTTTAAACTTTATCTTCACTTTGAGCCAGCTAATCAGAGAAAGTAACTAGTAAAGGATGACATTAAAAGCAGATTGTGTTATTTCATATTTCTGTATTCATAATTCTGATCTTTATGTCATTTAAATATTCAAAAGTTTTCCTTTTAATTCTGGACCTATATTCTTATAATCTTGCCAAATTCCAAGCCAATTTTAGTGTGTATGCAAAGCAAAATATTTTAAACAGACTCATTTTAGTGAAATGTACATATGTTTATCGAGCAGAAAAATGAAGTTGAGTTGATTTTCACCTCAATTTCATGAAAAAATATGCATTGTAAGTATACAGTCAAATATAAGAGCTTCCCTGTAATTAAATTCATTTTTAGTAAAATGTCCACAAATTACCATTTTACATGATTACTTGTAATTTTCAAAAATATACATTACACACTAAATGTATTATTTAGCCTGCTTTGGATCCAATATAAAAATAAGCAGCTATGAAATCAAAAATTTGCATATGTATTATTTATTTTGCAATAGTACTATATCAATGTTAAATTTTCCTGAATTTATCACTTTGTTCTAGTTATAGAAAATATTGTACTTAATTTTAGGAAATACATATTGAATTATTTTCGCATGCAATGCCATACTGACTATAATAATCAACACACTAATGTTACAGAATTAAAAGATAGAGCAATAAAACAAGTATTGCAAAAAAATGTAATTGACATGATGTGAGGTTAATGGCAGCATTTTTTACAACTTATACATGGACCTGCAACTTTTCGAATTAAAATCTTGGTAAAATATAAGAAATTGAAACATAAGGGTCTGTGTGGTAGCAAAGCAGTAGGGTGTTTGCCTTGCATGTGGTTGACCCAGGACAGACACGGGTTTAATACCCAGCATCCTGGTCCCCGTGCCAGGAGCAGTTTCTGAGTGTAAAACCAGGAGTAATCCCTGAGCATCGCCGGGTATGCCCCCCTCCCCCCCCCAAAAAAAAGAAAAGAAAAGAAATTGAAACATATAGTGTGTTACACATGTATGTATGAACAAGTTTAAACATGTTTTAAAAATCTACTACCAGAAACTTCCTTCAGTTATTTTATTTTTTGTCTTTGAACCAGAGCTGTGACACTCAGGGGTTATTTGTGACTCTGTGCTCAGAAATTACTCCTGGCAGGCTTGGGGACCATATGAAATGCTGGGGATTGAACCCAAGTTGACTGAATGCAAGATAAATGTCCTATACACTGTACTATGGTTCTCACTCACTTTCCTATCTATATAAACAGAAACAATATGTGATTGAAGCAGAAAAACAAGATTCAGATCAAGCATTATTACCTTAAACATTACCCAACTCACTTGTCACTTACTGGTTTACAGTGTAGCCCTCTAGACAGAAATCAGATCTCAAACAAAAAAATTAAAGGTAGAGAATTGCATGTTTCTACTTGCTTTACTAATAAGAAATACAAAGACAGAGAATATAATTATTCATGTTTATCACAACAATTTGTATAGAAAAATAACATTCTCAGATTCCAAAAATTATCTGCCAAAATATAACAAGAGGATGCTATAAGTAGGGAGAGGCTGTACGTATTAAAGACTTGAAATACAAATAATGTAAACATGAGATAGAAATATTTTGTTTGATTTTTAAAGGCCTAGAATATGTTATGCAATATTCTGAACCATGTTGCCATTGTTACTTATTTTTAATACTTATCACTTCTTGCTGTTGAAATATTTGCAAACCTACTGATTTAAAGACATTGATAAGTTATTGCATTTTTGTTTCTGGCCCATGCCCAGCAGTGTTGGATCTGCCCTTGGAAATAATTCATGGTGGATTTGGGAGGCCATATAGAACTGGAAAGCCAACCCAGGTTAGTCGTGTGCAAAGCAAGCCCCACATACATTGTAATATCTCTCCAAAAACATATCACCTTCAGGAGGATGTGTAACCTGGAAGACTGATTATCAAATGACTAGAAATGCTTAGGAATAAGGGAATATTGCTAATGGAATATTTATAATTTGGTACTTTTTTCAATTGAAAATACTGGATCTCCTTCTTGGACATTTTCCAGATATTGCAATGCAGTTCAATTTACATCATCTACTGTGACTAAGTTTTAGTGTCGAATAGACTTCAATCATTTAACTGTGAAATATTAGCAATTTCTGTAATGAATCTGGGTTTTATTTCTGATTACTTAAAACATGGTAAGGCCAGACTTGATGCAAGGGATCAAACCCAAGATTCTACATATTCATGGCAAGTACACTGTGATGAACTCTATTTCTGACAATATCAGGTTCTATCTTCATTATCAAGTCATATTTTATTAATTTATAAAAGACATGTGTTTTTAAATTTTAAATAAAATATAATTCATTACTTATACTTGTGTATTCTTAAAAAAACTCAGTACTAATTAAAAATTAAAATCATTTCCTTCAATTGAGTTTTCAAACCACTATGTAGTATGTGTTTTAATAGATATTTATATAGGGCCAAGGAGTGGCTCAGAAAACTACATAAAATGTTTTGTATTATGATGTACCAGGTTCAAGCCCCAACAATTCATTGTTTCCTTAAGAATCATCTGGAGTGACCTCCTAGCACAGAAACAGGTGTAAACATGTTGTACTTAGGGATATGGTCAAGAATAAAACAACCAAAAAACTGTATAAATTTATTATTTATTTATACTAATATATAGCTAAGTATATATACATGTAACATTTGATTTTTTTCATGAATAATTTTCTTCTAGAAGTATAGAAAACTAAATATGTAAATATACAAGTATATGTGTATATTTATGCATTATTTTATGTATTTATATTTGACTATATTTGGAAAACTTTCTACTTCCTATGGATTATGGACTTTGGCATACACATCACTGAGCATCTTGTAAAAACATGAAGTATTGGGGCAGGCGAGGTGGCACTAGAGGTAAGGTGTCTACCTTGCAAGCACTAGCCAAGGAAGAACTGCGGTTCGATCCCCTGGCGTCCATATGCCCCCCCCCCCCCAAGCCAGGGGCAATTTCTGAGCGCTTAGCCAGGAGTAATCCCTGAACATCAAACGGGAGTGGTACGAAATACAAAAAAAAAACAAAACATGAAGTTTTTATCTTAATAAATCTGAGTTGGAACATGTAGCTGAATTTCTATCATTATCCCTAATGCAGTTGTTATGCCACCAGCTACATTTAGTATAAAAACCTTATCACATGACCATATCACAAAACACAGTTAGAAACTTACCCCTGTAGCTCTGAGATGAAAATTATATAGGAATAAACACATGCATAAGTATATCACAACATAATTGATAAATAATTAGTAACTTAATTATTATTTATATGTGCATGACTGTTAAAATATTGGTCAAGCACTCAAACTGTATCCCACATTTTTCAAGTAAGAAAATTGATATTCAGAGAAATTTATGTGCTAATACAGAACTATTGATATGGAACCATAAAGTGTTATTTGTGTCTATGCCTCTGAGCCTAATTTCAGAAAATTAATTCAAAATCTTTTGCATACAAGAAATTTAGCAGTGTGCCTTTTTAGTAGAGAACAGAAGGAAATTCATGTCATAATCATAAATCTAGGAAGACAAAGTGATGACCTGAAACTATAAATAAATGGGATATAAATTGTGTGCTGGTTTTGGGACTCCCAGCTCAGAGGTTATTCCTGTCTATGCCCAGCGATTGCTCCTGAGCAACTCTTAGTGAATAATATGTGATACTTGGGATTCAAG
Source organism: Crocidura indochinensis (assembly GCA_004027635.1). NCBI lineage: Eukaryota > Metazoa > Chordata > Mammalia > Eulipotyphla > Soricidae > Crocidura > Crocidura indochinensis. Next base: position 4,689 of record PVKC010034032.1, on the reverse strand, counting down.
TTGAGGTAGATCATATTAAAGCAAAACTGACACCTCCTGCTCTAAATCTCTGGCCGATGGTGGATATTTTTTCTAAGCTACTAGTGTAGTATTGTTTTTTGTTTGTTTCTTTGATTTTATCTAGAAATGGTCAGAGAAGTAAAGAAGAGCTAAATTCTGGGAATAAGTTCAACCTCTACTCTACCACCACATTAATATAAGGAGCTTTGCAAGTAGTTTAAATGTTATTAAGAATGTTTCCAGGGCTGGTGAGGTGGCGCTAGAGGTAAGGTGTCTGTCTTGCAAGCGCTAGCCAAGGAAGGACCATGGTTTGATCCCCTGGCGTCCCAAGCCAGGGGCAATTTCTGAGTGCCTAACCAGAAGTAACCCCTGAGCATCAAACGTGTGTGCCCCCACAAAAAAAGAACTTTTCTTTGTTTCTGTATGTAAAGTGAAGACACCATTGGGAAGCAAAAATGCACAAAACTATCAGTTTTTGCCCATGTAAGGCCTTTTGTCATTTCTACTGTTAAGTGTTCAGTATCCATTTCAACATGATCAACAGGGACAGAAATTTTGTCAACAACATTTATCTCTCTCTCCTAAAATCCACTTGTTTTTTCGCCTTAGAATTTTTTCCCTAGTAATAAAGGTGATGATCTGAATTAATGTTCTCATCCATCAGAGATGATCAGGTTCATTCAAAAAAGAAAAATGGCAGCTTTTTCTCATAATGTACACAATATTCTCACTGGGATGGATCTGGAGCTTTTCTGTTCCAGTGAAACCTCAGTCTCTCACAGATTTTCTGCCTCTCTCTCTTTCTCTCTCTCTCTCCCTTTTGTATTTTATCACTTCTCAATAACTGCTTTGTTTCCCTCTTTGTATGCTTCCATACAAAGTAGTGGTGTATGTCATCCATCCTCCCCTTTTTCATAATCTAGTGTTTCTTTTCCCAATTGACTAACACTTGCTAGTATTAAGACTGTTAATTTATCAGTAATCTGTACTGATATCAGCAGTGCTTTTAATTTTACAAAAGCACAAATCAGAGTTGAAATGAATTGTAAGAATGGCCAGATCCAGTTTTTGGTGTAAATAATAAGAGTTAAATCAATACAATTACTCAAAGTCATTGCTGGAATCTTATGCTATGCTAATTGTTTGCCTTTCAACTGCAACCCTATATAATAACATCTTCTCTGGAACTTTGTTCCCCCAAACTTAATTTTCATTTAGTGCTAACTTTGTTTATTAATAGCAGACACAATTCCTTTTTCTTAGCACTTTTAATACTCTACAGAAAGACTCTAGAAATACACTCAGCTTTATTCTACCACAAATCATTGCTATCCTCAACCCACTTAACTTGTTTAACTAGAAATTGATGGAGAACCTTCATTAAAATTCAAACACTATCCAAACAGTGAACTGAGGGCTAATCATATTAAATTAATAGTAAAACTTTCAAAATAATTATTCTGTTATATATTTTATTATATCATTATATATTACATATTTAAACTATACTCAGAATAATATAATGTATATTTATCAAATATTATCCCTTTTACATTACTAAGTTTCCAGATGTCAATTAGGAATCAAAATTTCTAAGCAAAATTCTAAATGTTCTTTAACTGCTACATTACTTATGAATAAATAGCTTCATAATTATGCACAAATATTTTAATAGTGTGTCAGTTTGTTATCCACTTAAATATTTAGAGATTCAAGAGATGTATTTATTTTTTGCTCATGATAATACACCTTTTCCACATAATAATTCCGTTCAACCAATTTCTTATATAGCATTGACACATAAATTCATTCTGTATCAGAAGTAAATAACACAGTATATCACTATGCTTAGTAAAGTTTTGATGTTTATCTATATTTGCTAAATGCTTTAGAGAAGTATTTTAAGAAGATATAAGTACACTCCAAATGATAGATATGTTCATGTATGCCTGGACTAATATGGACTATTTTCTTCATGTTATATCTTTTGAAGTCTCTTGTTTTCTCCCACTCTGAAAACAACAGTCATTGCTTTTTAAATGTCTGGATTTTAATATAAAAATAAGCATTCACCCAGAAGGGAACCTAAAACACATATACACTAGCATCTGGGCAAAATTTAGCAATCCCTGTGGTGACATCACAAATGCTAGTGCAAGTAGATATTTGAACTTTTGTTGGTTCCAACTAGCTACTCCAGTCTAAACACAGGCTGTTTCCTTTAAACTACCCTCAACAACCTTCTCACAACTGTTTTTGTCCAGGGAACATTCGCAGCTTGCAGAAGGCAAAGGCAAAAATGGAAACAATCTGTTTTGCAAGTGCTTTTCCAGAAAACTTCTGCTTTGAGACCTTAGTATTATTATCCAATATCAGCTGCCATTCCTCTACATTCAGAGGTAGAGGGTGTGCTGATTCTTATTTGAATGACAACAATACAAATGTAGACACCTAGTTTAATCTTTTGAACTGCATAACTGCTTGAAATGAAGTTTGAGAAAACCCTCAGTTTAATTACAGAAACACAGAGTCTATTATCTGCAACTTGCTTTTTTCAAGAGTGCCTATTACCTTTAGTTTAATTTATTGTAAAAGAAAACCCCTCTCCAAGGACTCAGGCTGGGATGATAATTAATGTGGTCCTAAATGAAATCTCTTGAAAGTATATGCCAACTAACATTAAAAGCTCACTCAGAAGATAATTATTTTATTTTTCCTATTTGTATATCACAAAGAAGCAGCTTGAAAGAGCAAGAGAGGAAAAGAATTATTTGACACTGGATTTTATGAAGGGAGACATTTGATAGGTGAACCACTGTTGCAGATAATAGCAAACGATGGGTTTTCCTGAAAGAAATTATTATTTTTATTTTACATTATGCCAACATTTATTTTTTTAATTTTTATTTTTAATTATGAGAACAAAGATGCAAAGAATGAGGACAAGGTAAAGTTACAGTGGAAGGACAATGACCCATTAACAGAATTCTCAGTAGTCCCATTGCTGGTGTCTTAACTTTGAACTTTCAGCCAAAGAATATTAAGAAAAATAAAACAGAACCCATGTACAATTACTTTGTACCTCAAATCCCCAGATAGTAGTACATAATATTTCTTAGCATCACACAAAACAATCTGAAGAAATAAGACTTATGTAACTCCTTAAACATTGAAGGAAAAGTACTTTTTTTTACATTTCCATGCACATGCCTTTTAGTTTAAGTTAACCTCAAAAGTTTAAGTGGGTTGTTTTTCTTAAGGATTAGAGTCAAAAGAGCACAGTAAAAACGGTGTTAGAGTGGCAACTATTGTTTGCATAGGCCCACCAAAATATGAGGAACATGGAAAGGGAAAGCCTTGGCCTGAATACAAGGAGACCCTACCCCTGAAGTTTCCTGGCATAAGATCAACTCTAGGCTCCAAGCAAACTAGTTTGTCCAATCCAGGTCATTGTCTGTTGCCAATACACTTTTATTTTTCACACAGTCTCTGTTGCTGGTATCATATTTCTGTATTAAAGATCCTGGAATCTGTATATTCTATATCGCATTCAGAATGGTGCAAAGCATCTTCTCATTTCACCTCAACTTAAAGGGCAATGAAGAGAACCATGTCCAGTAGAGCAGGTCGTTGTTGTTGTCAAGTCTTCTTAGTGTTATGGGAAGTCTCTTTTGAGCAGGTTGATGTCAGAGCCGTGGTAGACGATTGCTTCCCGATGTTATAAAAAACCTTGGATGTTTCATAGATAGCTTGCCTGGTTCAGGGGTGGATGGAGGATGCCCATTCTTCTGAGGCCGGTGCCAAGTCATTATATCAAGGTTCAGGGTGTAAAGTCCCATTGTACTATGAGAATCGTGTGTTCCAACCTCTATTAGACAAGAACTTATTTGTATGGATAGTATTTTCCCATTTTAATGTGCCTATGCAAACAAGGAACAATGCCACGAGGCATTATCAATGCATATGGAGGCCATAAGAACAAGTCCAACAATCCCTATGACATGGTTCAATCATAAACATTAAACTGAGAGACTCTTCCCCCAAAATTCGTTATTGAACAGCTCACAAAGAGAAGACAAGATAAAAAGTGTGTAGAATCGTCACGGTAAAGGAATATTGTGAAAGAGTTATAGCTGTTAAAGAAAATACACATAAAATATTAAAAAGACATACATGTCCATTTTATGTCTTTTGAAATATTTGGGGGTTTTTAAATCCAATGCACAACTTTGGTCTGTAATTATAACTGTGCAGAACTGAAGTTAAAGAGGGTAAATGTGGGGTTCTGAGGGTTGGGGGTGAGAGAGTTAAGGAGTAATAATGAGCTTTGTAGGGGTGTGAGAAAGGGAAAATATGTTGAGGCAGAAGGTTGGTCATGGTGCCTAACAAATTAAAGAACTGAGTATAAAGAGAGGAAGATAATGAATTGGGATTGGGAGATGAGGGAGTAGAAGGGACTCCATATGCTGGAGGGGAAATATATCAGAGGGGTTAAATATATTGTATAGATGAATTGTTTATGGATTAGGCTTGGAAAGCAGAGAGGACCACTGTATAGGAGGTTACAGATACTTATACAATGATTTTAGAGAGCTATTTGAATATTATCCTGCAAATCTAAGGAATTCCATTTTTTCCCCTAGAAACAATCGAGACTTAAGAATATTTTTGGGTGTTGCTAAAAAGTAT
>PVKC010034031.1:0-13807 GCA_004027635.1 Crocidura indochinensis | reverse complement strand
TGACATCCAATGAACTATAGTATAGCAAAGCATTATGATGTTATGCTACAAAGTAATTTGAAGAAATTCAATGTTAGGAGACAAAAGGATAGTATAGTGATAGTACAAGTAGGGCACTTGCCTAATACATAGTCAACATGGGTTCAATTCTCAGCACCCTGTACAGTCTACCAAACCACAACAGGAGAAATTCCTGAACCGAGAGCCAGAAATATGTCCTGAACACTGCCTTCTGTGTTCCAAAAATAAAATAAAGTAAGGAAATATAATTTTGAATTTTTAATTCAAATGTTTTCCTTAAAATTCAGAAGTTATATACCACTTCATTCTTTTTTTTTTCTCTGAACATTTTCTGGCACTGTTAATTTGTTTATTTTAATAATGTTCTATACACTGTTGTAGCACATTAGTCATTTGGTCATAATGACTTTTCTCCTCAATTTTTCTTCATAATGAAGTTTTGAATTTCTTAGTTGTGGCATGTCTGGATTATTTATTTATTTATTTATTTATTTATTTATTTATTTATTTTTGTTTCTTGGGTCACACCCAGCAGCGCTCAGGGGTTACTCCTGGCTCTACACTCAGAAATCGCTCCTGGCAGGCTTGGGAGACCATATGGGATGCCGGAATTCAAACCATAGACCTTCTGCATGCAAGGCAAATGCCTTACCTCCATGCTATCTCTCTGGCCCCAGGATGTCTGGATTTTTAGAAGACACATCATTCTTAATTATTACTGGACAGTTCTCTGTCCAGTAACAGTGTGTTACTGGGTTACTACATATCCTTCCACCATACTTCTTTTTTCGTTTATTGAACTGATTTCTTGAAGAAGGCTGAGAGTATCTATGCAGCAATTGGTCCCTAACCCCGCATCACTAAAATGTAGAGGTAGGCTCTATATAATGATGGATAGTTGGATTATTTCTTATTTGAGTAAATTGGAACTTTTTGAAAACTGTCCTAGAAAAATATAAAATGGATTTATTGAGTGATAGAAATTATTTTATATTACATTTTCAACTTTTATCTGTAAAATGATCAGAATTTCATCTGCTCTAAGGTTGTGTTCTGGGGTTCTTTTTTTCATATAAGAGAAGTCTTAAATTGCTGAACATTATCACCTCTTTTTACTAAAAGTAAAAGGACACTTTCTATTTTCTCTATTCGGAAATGCATTTCTAATTTCCAGATAAGAAAGTGATTTGAAGTGTCTAATATAGATAGTGGAATCCACTTAAATTGGGGAAAGAAGAAAAGTTCTATGGGAGCATTAAGAAATGTTTCCTACCAGAAAATGATTCCTAATTTCTTGAAGACATAAAAAATGTATTTACTTATGAATTCATCCAACCACCTGTTCTTATTCTCATTCTGAGTGAATTGTAATTCACACAACCCAACCATAATCCTAGGAGTAACTCCATGATACCTTTATCTCTCTTTCATTCCCTCATGAATACCTAATCACATTACCCAGTTTCTCTCTTCTTAATATTTCTAAATTAACCTCATTCACAACATCATCTTCCTCATTTTAGATACTCATCAGTTCTTACCTTAAATTTTATTTTATTTTATTCATTTCTTTAAATTTTGGGCCACACCCGGTGATGCTCAGGGATTACTCCTGGCTATGCGCTCAGAAATCAATTCTAGCTTGAGGAACCATATGGGATGTTGTGGGGATCAAACCACTGCATCTTCACTTCTGCCCCTTTACCTTAAATTTTAGAAGTCTTTTAATTAGTATTCCTAGATCAAACTCAGCATAGCTTTACCTCTCATTCACTTTCTATATTTTTGTCTCCAAAAGAAGTTTCTTTAATTATATTATCCCTTGTATTTATGTGAAATTAAACGTGAGTATTTTAGTTTAATATTTAAGATTCTCCCAAATTCAATCCCTGTTTGATGTTCTCATTCGTTTTTTGTCATCCCATAGTTATCTATAGATTCCAAGAGGATGGGCTCTACATCCTACTTGTATAGTACTGTGTTTTCCTTACCTCCTACAACATGTTGCATACAGTAGGTGTTTATTGCTGATAAAAATTAATCAAGTTCATATGTTATGTCATAAGACTTTGTGTTGGAACCTTTGACTTCACTTTTGCTACTTTCTTTGGTATTTTCAAGGACAAGCTCAAGTCAAAAAGATACCTTGCTTAAAAAAACTTTCCTGAACCTCTTAGCTGACTCAGATGTCTTTCAATTACATTCTCCCAACAATTGAAGATTATTTCACACAGTTTAGCTCTGCTATGGAATAGAATGTCTTTCTGAATTCACTGATGAATAATTCTCTGGGATCCTCTGGTTTGAGCTCTTCTTGCCAATGCGAACCTGTCTTATTTGGTTTTCTAAACTCAGTGTTATCATTGTGCCTAGATTAAAGTAGCATTGGATGAATGCTTAAAAAAAACATATCAAAAGGTTGTAACTATGTTCATGTGTAAAAAAAGAGATAAATGAATTAATGGGCAGATATTTTGAACTGAACTGCTCTACAGACCAGCATGCACTGTCAAATAAAGGCATGAGTAAAGGCAATCTTCAGGAAGAAAGAAATTATTCTTAGTATATATAACATAAATATATATCAAAATTATATTTGTATGTGATGAAATTTTTTGTACTTTTAAGTTGGAAATCCTTGAGTTTGATTAATTGATTAACCAAAGGCATGCATTAAGTGAAATATAACAGATTCAGAAAGACAAATATTTCATGATCTCACTAATATGTGGAGCCCAAAATCTATGGATGCAAGAGGGTAAGGGTGTTCGTTAGGGATGGAGCAAGAAGGAAATGAGGGAAAAATGGTCAAGCATTATAGGTATTTAATTATTGAAGAGAATTAAGTTCTAAATCTCTAATGTACATCAATGTGGTTAAAATGGGCATGTTGCATTAAATACTTGGGATTTAATTATTCCATGAATAAAAAGAAAAGTTTAAAGCTGTCTAACAATACACACATACACAAAAGGGAAGTAGGTGATGTAATTAAATATGTTAGTTTGATTGCAGTGATTATGTCCTTACTATAGATAAACAAACACAGATCTACATACATACAAATGCATATATATACATAAATATGTAAATATATAGGTAGATAGATAGGCAGGTAGGTAGGAAGTATGTAGGTAGGTAACAAATAACCAAATTGTATATATTAAAAATGTACAGTTCTTAACTTTCAATTACATGAGCTGAACGGGGTATGTGTCTGCTATACAAAGAAAATTAAAATATGACTATTAATTCAGGAGTGCAAACTTTTGGTTTTAACTGAACACAAAGAGTTTTAATAAATAAATAACTAAACAGCTCAACCAATCTGTAATATATTTACATTCATAAAAATTTAACCAGAATTAAACATAATTTTCTTTCTAAAAGGACATTGTACTTGAAAAAATAACGTACATATCTAGTTTTAAAATAGATTTTTTGTATTTTGGGGCCACACCCGGTGATGCTCAGGGATTACTCCTGACCATGTGCTCAGAAATCGCTCCTGGCTTAGGGGACCATATGAGACGTGGGGGGATCGAACTGCAGTCAGTCCTAGTCTAGCGCTGGCAAGGCAGACACCTTACCGCTCAGTGCCACCACTCTGGATCCCATAGATTTAATGATTCTGAGTTTAAAGAATTTAAAGATCATTTAAAGATCAGAAGACTCCAGTTTATCACTGATGGAAACTGCCCTTTGTCACAGAGCAAAACAGAGGAAATGTGTCTCACTGGAATGGGAGGTGCTTCATAAGGTGTGCAGTGACATTCAGTGACAAAATACTCAAGTCTATAGGGTGAATTAATATTAATATCTGTCCTTTTCTAAGGAAGACCAAAAAAAATCCAGAGCTGTAGATCATAAAGGAGGAATCTTGTGCTTTCATCCTAACAAAAATAGTGAAATTCTCCTGCTGCTAAGCCTTTAAAGTTCTTTTTGGTCTGTGTGTATTGTTGAACAGTCCATGGCAAGAACATATGCTTGTGGGAAGGAGATGATGGTGAGTTCCTCAATACCAAGGTTGGTACTAAGGACTGAGAATTTGGAACTATCCACATTTTAATCAGGCTCTGTAATATGCCTGGTAAGGGCAAAAGTAGCTACATGGATTCTTGTTTTTCTCAAGGTTTTATACTGTCTTGTTTACCAGACTCAGATGTCATCTTAAAAGCTTTTCCCCACACTGCTCTCAACAGTGTCTTGCAGAAGTGAATCTCGTTCAACTAATAATCCACTTAAACTTAGTGTCATTTTATTTGTTCTTAGAACAGAACGTCCTGACCTGGTAAAAGCCTGAATTGTCTCATCTTTCTCACTATATGACACTTCCTAGACTCCTTTGTTTTTCCACTTCTCATGTATCAGATCATTCTCTTGAATCTGCCTCTTCCTAATGGACTTTTTCCCAGGTCCTAGTCCAAACTGTCTTTGCCCTCTACCTGATTTATACTATGCTTTATTCTATCGATGTCAATATTCAAGAATAAACTCATCCTACAAAGGTTTGCATGACAACCCACCCTTCCAAAGTTTATGTTCCCTTATGCTTTCTTATACTTTATTCTTCTCCTGAGTAGCATTTGTCATAACCATAAATACTACATCTATAACCAGTTGATTAGAATTTTCTGGAAACTAAAATCTATAGGTTCTTATTATGCATAATTCTTGTTTAATTTTCAGTTTCACCAAAACCACGAATATCTTTTTATGTCTGTATTTTGGGCTCTAAACTCTGGTTGGGAATATCATTCCTGGCAGTGTGTTGGGGGGGGCCATGAAGTACTAAGGAATAAACCTGAGCCTCCTGTATAGAAAGTATGTGCTCAGACTGTTAAGCTATTTCTCAGGCCATGTTGTGAGTGTTTCACCCAGGACATTTGCTCAATATTTATTTCAGAACAGGAACAGAAAGACCTCACCGAGTGCATTTTCTGCTATGCTACCTGTATCAGTCACTCATAACTGCTAGAAACTTCACCATCCTCATACCCTGTAGTTTCATACTCAGGAGGAAATGAGCAAAAACTAAAGCTATGACATCAATTTTACCTTTCTTGTTTTTAAATTTGATTCAAAATGATTATAATATAACAACACAATTTTCAAAAACTGATTTTTAAACTATTTAATTTTTCTAAATTCTCATCCTTTGCTAGTCTAGGCTAAATGTCTATGGCTCCTTAGATCTTTTATTAAGATATTATGCTTCAGTCTTTTTCAATTGTCATTCACTCTCTTGAAACAATTAAATGCTGAATTTACCATCTGGGGAATCTTATTCTCCTATACAAATTAGGAAAAGTTCATCTATATCTTTGTTGCAGGCAGCGACGCCATAATTTCAACCTGAGTGCTCATGAACATAGCCAATAATAGCAAAATATGCAGAGCACTTACTGCATCATCACACACTTTAGTTATTAGCATTTTTCAATACCCCACTCTTGCATTTTCATTTTGTGAAAGGATACATCGATGAAAATAACAATGAAGCAAAACATGACCAAAATAAATATCCCTTTATCTTCAGGACAAACTATGCCTAATCTCTATCATTCTTTTCAGATCTTCAAGGCCTTTCTGGACTATTTTATACTCAAAAGAAACATGAGTGGGATTATAGATCTCTTTAACATCCTGACTTCATCATTTCTTATTCTGTATATTATACAAAGTCATAGTCTTACTGAATACAAGGTAATTTCCATTCTTGTAAGTTTTTCAATAGGTTCTATAAATAAGAGGTTTAAGTGGAAGGGGAAAAGGAAGAGGGAGAAGGAGGAGAGAAAATGAGTGTGAAGGAGAAAGGAGAAGGAACAACTATTTGTGTATGAAAAATTTAGACTTTTTATCTTCCCATTCTAAAGCCACATTTTTTCTGGAATTGTTTAACATTAATATCAGTCTTTTGTGACATTAGATGTATTGGCATTCAAAATAAAAGATAATTCTGAGTGTTTCTGTAGTATCTTATTTAGTCTCTCTAGTATGTTATTTAGTCATGTAAATAAATATCAAATGCATATGCTATTTTCCATGTTTTAATTCACTAGTAGTCTATGATTTCTCTATTAAAAGATATGTGTGGAACATTTCTGAACATTGTGAATAGTTCTTGGATGCAGAAATTGTTATGTTTACAACATCTAAAGCAAGACCATATTTATATCGAATGCATTGGTCTCCTATGGAAATCTATGACATGACTTATCAACATAATCACAGGTTATCTTTTCAAGAAACTCCTTTCTTGTCCTTGTCTTGTTGGTTTTATTTTCTCTTACTCTTCTGTTCTCAATAGACCTGGGTAAATCCTGGAATGACTAAAAAAGCAAAGATCTGTAAGGTATTTTCTTTTCAGTTCATCTCAGCATTGGTGTTAATGGAAAACTCATCATGACATTTGTGAAGAAGACAACGTGGATGATTTCTTTTTCTTCTTTCTTTATCTCTCTTCTTTCTCTTTCTTTCTTCTTTATTTTGTTCTTTCTCTCTCTTACTTTCTTTCGTTCATTCTTTCTTTCACTGTATAGCCCCACTAAAATGCATCTCACCCTCCAGTTATTTCACTCCAGAGACAGCATCTATCATCTATGGATTCCAGAAACAGCTCCTAGTCTATATAGACGCCTCATCTCTCTATGTGTGCCTCTGTGTTGTTGGGCGAAAAGCATGGGGGACAAGGGACTTCAAAGGGAATTCCTTCCTCAGATCAACTCAGTAGGTGGTGAGGGCGAGACAAGAAACCAGCTCTCGGTGGGTATTTATTGAGTGCCAAATGTTTCCTTAACACTGTACAATACACAGGGAAAGACAAGGCCCAGGCCCCGTGGGGCTCCTATTTAAATAGGACCGATGAGGTGAGGCATAATTGGCTGAATTCTTACCCTGTGTTGATGACTTCTCTATGGGAACCAAAAGCGTCCTCTGTGGTAACTGGTGCTATTCACCAAACCTTAACAAGCGGGTTATGTCCTCTGAGAAGCTGGCACCGTGGGTCCCATCAGGAGGGAGGCTGTGTGTTTGTCTGAAGTGCCTCCCATTCAGCCTCCCTCCCCAGACACAGTCGTCACTGGCCTATAGGCAGCAGGGGGAAGTCCATAGTGGGCTTTTGTGGATGATCCCGGAAAAATCAGGAAAACCCTTAATCTGAAGACAAAAGGGCAGCCTAATACGTCTAGAACTGCTCTCCTGGCTGCCTTTTAATACATCGCAGCAACAATAGTCACAGCTCGCCAGTGACACCCCGATTTCTCCTCATTTTCAATGGAGACCCCCTGAAAGCTCTTGCGAACTGGTTGCTTTCCTCCTCCAGGTCAGCTCTACAATCTCTTTGTCTGTAGAGACCCAACCCATGGGAGTGGTTAAAAGCCTGGGAAATTCAGTGATCCCCCCAAACCACAGTTTCCTTCAGCTGGACTCTCCTGAGAAACTAAAAAAAAAAAAAAAATCAAATCTGTTCACACGGCTTGTGATCTATCTTCCTGAACATATTTTCATAGCTTTCATCTTTATCTTGTTTAGTTTTGTCCATTCAGACTTGGTGTTTTTATCTCAGGAACAGTGTCAATCTCTATGTCTCAGGAATATGTAAATATAAGACCTGATAGTATATGGGAATATATATTTATATATACTTATGTAAATATAAGACCTGATATGTCTTGGTATGAGAGAACCCTGACACTCTCATTTTCTGAGAATTATCCAAAACAAGTTACTGACTTTTATTGTTCTCTCTCCCAACTACTTTATTCTCAAATTCATGTCGTTCTTTTATGGTTTTTATTGCTCTTTGGGTACACCAATTAGAGGTAAAAATTGCATCAGTGTAGGCTGCGATGAGGGAAAAGCTGTACTATTCTAACTCCAGGGTTTAGATCCTTCAAGATTGCCTGAATATGGGTGGCCTGGTTGCCACAGTTACCTGAAATATAGCCAGTAAAGTTGTCTATTTAACAATAAGTAAATGAGTGTCTTCTATGAAGAAATAAGCTAGATGAAGCCATAAGCAAAATATTTTTCTAATCAATAGATGAAATGCACTTGGAGGGATTAATTCAGTCACTGAAAGAATTACATTTTGAAAGCCAAATATGTCCCCAAAACAATGCCAAGTATTAGGGATTTAATGCTGAGTAAATATCAGAACTTTTATCTCAGAATAAGTAATAAAGGGAGAAATTAGGCACATAAATAAATTAGGGGCTGGAATAATAATATAGGGCTTGGGTACTTGTCTAGCACTCACATGATCCTGGCTCAAATTCTGGCCCTGCGCACTACTGGAGTGATCCCTGAACACAGTGCCAGGAGTAATCCCTAGGTACAGCGATGAGTGGGCTAACCCCTCTCTCAAAGAAATCTAAAGATAACTGTGAGATGAATAAATGAGAGACACATCATATTAGGAGAACCCAATGAGCACTTTGATCTTCCAAAGATACCACAGAAGGTTTCCTTTTGGAAGAGATGAGATAGACAAGATTGGTCAACAGAACGATAATAGACCAATGAGACATGGAGTAAGAAATTGGCTATGCAGAAAGTAAATGTTTAGATAGTAGCTCAGTATTGTAAGGTACACATAGTCTCTCCTTCTGCAGGCCTCACCTTCAAATGACATGTCCTGGACTTTCAATACCCTCAGCCCTCCTCATCTGGACTTCTTTTAGGGTCCTTGAACCACCTTAAGTGAGTGTAGGACAATTATTCTGATACAGTTCTAAAAGACAGGGTCTTTATGTTGCTGTTTTTATGCCTCTGTAGTTCCTAGACAAGGTCTTGAATATTATTATCAGGTGGAACAAAGTGAAAGAAAACAAATTATATTTAAAAGTGTACCAGAATTTAATTTGTATCTTAAGTATGAGAGTGGAGTATTCTTATCTTGAACAATTTCTTAAGTTTGACCTAAGAAATAAATAAGACACCAAAATAACTAAAAAGTGAAATGAGAATGGTATATAGGAAAGATAAAATCATATTTGTGCAGGAGGTTTTGGCTGGTACTGGAAAACTAAAGCATTTCTTATGATATAATGTCATGTGTGAGGACTTTGACCTGGGCAAGAATTTAGAATGACTATCTTCTTATAAAGTCTAAAATGTTTGCCAACAAAAGATGGCAAGAACACTTGTTTATTTTAGTTCGGAAGGGAGAAAACATCTTCAAAAATCTTTTGGAAATAAATAAAATATTGAAGATAAAAATGAGCAATATAGATCTAACCTAAAATACAACCACATTATTTTGGGGCTTGGAAAAATCTATATCATTAATCACTTAATATAATCTAAGAGCAGTGTCTCACACCTCCAATTGCTTGATAGGAAATTAGAGAATATGAGTGTTCCCTCTGAAGTTTATCTGTAACTAAGGCCCATGCTGCTATTAAAGATTAAATTGATAGAGATATGAGTTTACCACCAAACATGTGTTTATTTCCTAAAATTCAACAATTAATAAGAAAACAAGCTACCTTGATTCGGAGAACAATACATGAAAACTGGTATGCTGGTATTCCTTTTAGTATTCCATTGTCATATCCAAAATGCAAAATAGCCAGCCAAACTTAAAAAGTCTGGAGAAAAAAAAAGTAGAATTAGATATATGAATGAAATATCAGATATTATAAATTATTTAACTAGAGATAATTACAAAAATAAATTTTCTAAAACTGATTAATCTCAACATTGTAATTGAAACTTTACTGTATACCTAAAATAAAGCTTTGAGATAGTTGAAGGAATATTGAAATGAAAGAAACATCCGAGGTAACTGTAGCTACAGAGCACAACAGAGAAAGGCAGAGGTATGAAATGTAGAAAAGAGAGATAGATATGAAAGAAAAAATTTTACACTCATGAATTTAATTAGAATCCTGAATAAAATATTCCAAGTACAATCCAAGAAAATAAAGAATAAAAAAGAGCTCTGGGCCTAGGAGAGATAGCACAGCGGCGTTTGCCTTGCAAGCAGCCTATCCAGGACCAAAGGTGGTTGGTTCGAATCCCGGTGTCCCATATGGTCCTCCGTGCCTGCCAGGAGCTATTTCTGAGCAGACAGCCAGGAGTAACCCCTGAGTACTGCCAGGTGTGGCCCAAAAACCAAAGGAAAAAAAAATAGCTCTACTGTACCTAATACATTTTAAGAACTGCTTGTAATAGTACAGAATCAGAAAATATATACAAAACATATATTCCTAGACATTTTGTAGCAAATTTGAAAACTAACACTAACAAATAAATGACTTTAAAAACAACCTAAAAGAAAAAATCAATTTCATATAAAAGAAAAAAATAGATGAATTCTCAATGACAACAATGGAAATGCTGATAAAGAAATCTATAAACCTAAATTGTTATTTTAGAAACAATCAGAAAAGAACTGCCTAGCTAACACAAATAATACATTTCCAAGAAGCAAATATATTCCTTGTAAAATTATTCTCCTTCTCTTCTTTCTTTCTTTTCTTTCTTTCTTTTTCTTTCTTCTTTCTTTCTTTCTTTCTTCTTTCTTTCTTCTTTCTTTTTTCTTTTTCTTTCTTCTTTCTTTCTTTCTTTCTTTCTTTCTTCCTCTCTCTCCCTTCCTTCCTTCTTTTTTATTTCTTTCTCTTTCTCTTTTGTTTTTGATTTTTGGGACACAAACAGTGGTGGTGCTCAGAAGTTATTCCTTCCTGACTCAGCGTGGGTACCAGAGGACCGGCCATATGCAAGGCAAGCACTCTACCCACTATACTGTTGCTCCAACTCCCAAGTTGCCATATATGAAAATGTTGTAATGAGACAAAGAAACATAGCCAAAGAATAATTCGTGGTCAAAGGCAACATATCCTTGAGATCTGATTTATAGAGCTCAGCTCACCATGGCAGGGAGGACAAGGGGAAGAAGGGAATGCTTTCGGGGGAGGGAGTGGTATTGGTTCACACATGAAAGTGTGTTATTAATAGTGTTGTTTATCATGATGCCTAAAACAATTATTTCAAGAATAAAATAAAATATGCCATATAGGGGCTGGAGCGGTGGCACAACAGTAGGACTTTTGCCTTGCACATGGCTGACCTAGGATAGACAGCAGTTCCATTCTCCCTGCGTCCCATAGGGTCCCTCAAGCCAGAAGCAAATTCTGAGCTCATATCCAGGAGTAATCCCTGAGTGCCACCAGCTGTGGCCCCAAAACAAAAAAACAAACAAACAAAAAAGGCATGTAAAGAAACTGGAAGATAAATTTTTAATCACTATTCCAAAAATGATGCTCATGTTTGATTTAAGCATCCACATTAAATAATGCATGCATCAATAAAATATATACAGTATGTCATTTCTAAAATTAAGAGTGGAAAGGGAAACTGAATCAAAGACTCAAATCAACATCATAGTTTATAGTAAATTATATATATATATGTATATACACATATACATATATATGTATATATAATTTTCTTTTGGGGCCACATAAAACCAGCTGTACTCAGAACTTATTCCTGGCTCTAGGTTCAGCTATCACTCCTAATGGTGCTCAGGAAATCATTTAGATTGTTGGGGATCAATTCTGGATCAAACCATGTGCAAGGCAAATGCCTTAAATTCTGTGCTATCTCTCCAGTCCTGAAACGATCAGTATTTTAATGCTAGATATTAAGCAGCAGATACAAAGCACTCAATCTTAATGGGTAAGTTATATTAAAATAAATTATTAATTTAAAATACTGAAGCAATGTAAGTTCATACTTTGAGGCCAAAGAGAGTCAAAAATTAATTATGGAGCTAGAGAGATTGTACAGAGATTTGTTCGGGTGCTTGTCTTGCTTACAGCTGACTCCATTTCAATCCCTGATATCAAATATAATTTGTTCAACATCACCAGGAATTTACCCCAGAATACAGAACCAGATGAAGCCCTGAATACTAATGTTAGGATTTAAGATTTAGCATTAACGGTAATCTAAATTTTGATGTTAGAATATGGTGTGCCTTTGCTTAGAGATAACATTGCATTGACTTCTTGTACCCTGCTTGCTTGAGGAGGTTAACTGCTGTTTTGCTTCTGTAAACCTAGTTTTGTACAGACATGACAGGCTCTAGTTTTAAGGAATTGAGACTAAATCCAGAAGAGCAGCAGTTCCTAGAATTAGACCCTAAGGGTAAACACCAGGAAATACATTCATATAAGGCTATATAGCAACAAACAGATATGTAAATGACACTGTACCCTGAGTTTGTAGGCACAAGATTTCCCTTGACTGAACCTACAGTCCGCCATAGCCATTCCTCTGATGCAACATATATGAAACAACCAAACCTAGATGTTTGTCCTTTGCATTATATACTAAGAACCTATAGTTTTAAAGGTCAACTACCTAAAGGTGGGAATCCCCTAGATTAAAGCCCGAGGTACCCTTTAAAATTGACCCTTGAGCCATTTTCAAGGTCCTCATTTCTTGGGAAATGTTGGACCCCATCATACTGCAATAAACTCCCTTGAACTTGCATTACTGTCTGTCTTCCTGCTGGTCTTTTGAGAGGTGATTCTGACTTCCAGACTTAACACTGCCAGGTGTGACCTGACTCAAACCCAAAGCGAATAAACAAAAATTCTATTATATGCTAGTTAAAAAGAAATGTATCACACATTCAGAATAATGGGGTTTAAAAATGGAAAGAAAATGAATTAAAAAGATGACAATCCAAAAACGATAAAATAGAGATTGTTCAGGGGAATTTTTCCTTGGACAGAGTCAGAAATAAGCCCTAAACACCACACATTGTGATCCAAAGTAAAAACAAGTAAAAATCCCAAAACTTAATATTTTTATAAATTAATTCCAAACAGATCTAGGAATTTAGTAGGACACATTACATTTTCTAACCATGATAGCATATATTATTCTTTATTCTGCTGCTTTTTTCACTCATGTAAATTGAGACTTTTTTATTAGGTCTGTGACTGAGTTTACCTAAAGGGGTCAGACAGGCTTTTCTTTAAAAGCTCCGAGTTGACTTTTTCCAATTAAATGTTATCTCAGTCACTAATGGTGGAAATGCAATCTAGTCCAGCCTTTATGGAAAACAATATGGAGATTCCTTAAAAAATTCGAAATTGAGCTCCCATATAATCCAGCTTTACAACTACTAGGGATATACCCTAGGCACACAAAAATACAATTCAAATATCCCTTTCTCACACCTATGTTCATTGCAGCGCTATTTACAATAAACGGACTCTGGAAACAACCAAGATGCCCTTCAACAGGTAAGTGGCTAAAGAAACTGTGGTACAATATACACAATGGAATATTATACAGCCATTAGGAGAGGTGAAGTCATGAAATTTTCCTATACTTGGATGTAAATGGAATCTATTATGCTGAATGAAATAAGTCAGATAGAGAGAGACACAGAATAGTCTCACTCATCTATGGGTTTTAAAAAAAATAAAAGACATTTTTGTAATTATTTTCAGAGACAATAGAGATAAGGGCCAGAAGGACTGTCTCACAATAATAAGCTCACCACAAAAAGTGAGTGCAATTAAGGAAATAAATACACTAACAACTATCATGACAATCTTAATGAGTGAGAGAAGTAGAATGCCTGTCTTGAATATAGGGAGCGGGTGGGAAGGAGGGTGGGGGCAGTGGTGGTGGGAATGTTGCACTGGTGAAGAGGGGTGTTCTGTTTATGACTGAAACCCAACTACTACATGTTTGTAATCATGGTGCTTAAATAAAAATTTTATATTTAAAAAAATGTATCTTGACCTGGGAATTAAGG
>PVKC010034030.1:0-13813 GCA_004027635.1 Crocidura indochinensis | reverse complement strand
TATATTTAATATAAGAATAAAAATTATTATAGTTAAGCATTTTGAAAATACCATTAACAGTTTTGGATGAGATATTATACATGAAATAAATTTCATTTGTATTTAAGACATAAGATATGCAGGTTGGACACTAATATCAAATTCATCATTTAAGTTTCAATATAAATGCCAGTGAATTTAATTAACATAACATAAGCCATTCTAAAAATAAATGTCAATACACAGATAAGGCAACTAAATCCTTAGGCAAAATCTAGCTGCCTATATTTTACTATAATATTATTTTGTAGAGACTTAGTGCGATCCTACTATTTGTAAAGGTCACAAAGACAGAAAAATAATGTCATCTTGGGTTTTGCCATTTGTGATTTTATAGCTTACTATAAATATAAAATGTCATAAGTTATTAATATAAAATTAATATAAAGAGAAAGAGTTTACAGATATATCACCAGAATATGGAAAAGCAAGAAAAATGACACATAAGAGAAATAATAATTTGCAATAATAATAAATGATTATTATGCAATAATGTTTATTATGTAATGATGTATACATATAATGCATTGCACATAATATAGTGCATACATATCTTAACATATACATAGTGATCATTATCATGTAATAATAAATGCAATCATAGATGTAATAATATTAAGAGATGTAATGAAAAGTTGAAGTAAAAAGCTAAAACAAATATAAATGTATAAATGGCTTTGATTTTTTTAAACAAAATTCTTAGTATCAGGAATTGCATATTTTGACTTGAAGCAAGAAAGAAGGTTGGCAAAGTTAATATAGTTGAGTCAGAACCAGTAAATGAGAGACTTTGACTCCTTGGTGATTGCTCCTACAATAAACTAAGAACATAACTCTGACTTCCTACAGATAATGATATAGTAAGAACTAAATAAGATATATCAGTACTAATCAAAATAAGTTTAAGACCAACAATCAAGATCGATGATACAAACAAATGTATAGCTAAAATCATCTCCATAATAGTCTGTGAATGTGCCTAAATGTGTAACCCATTGAAGCTCTATGGATGAAGGTATTATTACTTTATGAATTATTTGTATATTTTGAAATTGAATCTCATCTCAGATATTTGACATGACCACATACTCTCATTCAATGTGGGGGGGTACTTTGTGATATTACAAGTTTTTCGTGCCTGCAAACTCTTTTGTGTTATGTAATCTGACTTGTTAACCTCAACATTACTTCCCTTTTCAGCATTGTAAGTCTCCAGATGTCTTTAGACTAATGGAGAGGAATGCACTGTCTGCATTTTATTCTATGTATTTTATAGTTTTAATCCCCACACTCAAATATTTAATCCATTTTTAAATTCATTTTTGTGTACTGCGTAAGACAAATGTCTGGTTTTATTGCTTTAGATCTTATATTCCAGTTTTTTCTTCACCATTAGTTGGGCTTATTAATTAGATTTTATTTCTGGACTTTTATTTCTGATCTATTGATTTGTGTGATTCATTTCATTAAAATACGATCTATTTTAATTGTTATCTTTTTGTAATATAACTGAAGAAGTCTGGTTATCTTAATTTTCACTTCCTTTTTCCTCAGAAATTCCTTGCCTTAAAGGGCTTTTATAGTTCAAAATAAATTTTACAAGTTTGTTTTATTTCTGTGAAAAATAGCTTTGGATTTTATAGGCAGTACATTGAATATGTATATATTTTAGGTATTATAGTTATTTTAATGAAGTCAATACTTCAAATTCATGAGTATAATATATCTTTCTACCTATTTGTTTCTATTTCCATGTAATACAGTGTATTAGAATTTTTAAAGAACATGTGTTTTACTTCTGGGTGAATTCATAGACAATTCATTTTGATGTTTAAATAGGATATTTCTTGATTTCTTTTTGATAAGTCATTATTTTCATATAGAACCTTGGGGTCAGAGCTATAGCACAGAAGCAGGGAATTTTCCTTGCAGAAGCCTACCAGGGAGGACCTGAGACAGATGCAGGTTCCAGGAGAGAATTTTTAGCATAGAGCTAGGAGTGACCCTTGAGCTACCTGGGTGTGGCCCCAAAATAAAAACAAGCAAAAAAATCAGCTATCATTTTCTATTTTGTAGAGAGCCATGTCAATGTATTTGTCTTTTCTAAAATTATAGTACTGAAATACCAATACCACAAACTAATAATAACAGTTTTACTTCTTGCTTTACAATTTTAATTATTTTTACTCATAAATTGTACTTGCTAGAATTTTAATCAAAATATTGATGAGTTATTATTAGAGTAAATAAACTCTTGTTCCTATTATTAGGGGAAATGTTTTCCTTTTTTCATCTTTGGAACATGATATTGACTATGAGTTTCATTTAGATTGATTCAGTCATGTTGGGGTACATTCGTTCCTGCCAGTTTATTAAAGGGTTTTTTTTTTAACAGGAGACACTCATGACATTCAAATGAACTGTTCAGTTTTTTAAACATAATGACACAATGCTCCTTTGTTCCTTGGTCTGATAATACTCAGGTTACAAAAAAGCCACAACAAGAAGTACTTAAAAAGGTATATAGTGCTTTAAACATAGGGCTTCACAAATATCAACCTATTTCCACCCACTTTAACTGATAATTTATTGAATATGTATACTTGGTGGTTATTATTAACAAGATAGTTAATCTTTTCAAATGCTTTTTTTGAAGTAATCATATTATTACATTTCTTTTGTTTACTAATTTGATTATATTGATTAGTTTTTGCATTCCAGGAATAAATTTCACTTGATCACTGTGCATGTTTTTTAATGTAGTCTTAAATTTGGCTTAGTGCATTTATTTTCCTTTATTTTTTAAAATATATTAATTAAATCACTGTATGATTCACACACAGTTGCTAAGTTGTTCATGATTAAATTTCAGTCAGAAAATGTCCAATACCATTCACCAACGCAGGTTTCCCATCACTAATGTCCTCAGTTTCCTTTTGCCCTCCCTGGTCCTCAGTCTTGCACCTGGTCTCCTTAGCTTTTCTCTCTGATAGATATTTTGCCTTCCTCTTTTGATAGATTTCCCTCTTGTTCTCTTTTAAACATTTTTTTCCCAGTATTTTTACTTGAAGGTGTTTTATACATCAGTTTGCCTCCATTTAGCACTCAGTTATTGCTTAGAGTGATAATTTCATATATCATTGTCATATTTGTTTCTTCCCTGCCTTAACTGCACTTTCCTCTACTTGGGGCAAGATTCCTACCACAGAGTTGCACTCCTGGTCCTCTTCTCTATTGTATGTGGATACCATTATTTTATAACTTACAAAAGAATGTCTATCCCTTTTCCTCTGACTCATTTCACTCAGTAGAATACTTTCCATATCCTTCCAAGTATAAGCAAATTGCATGATTTCATTTTTTCTAACAGCTGCGTAGTATTTAATTATGTAGATGTACTACTGCTTCTTTATCCACTCATCTGTTCTTAGACATTCGCTTATTTCCCTGATTTAGGCTATCGTGAAAAGTGTTCAGTGAACATAGGAATGCAGAAGGCTTTTTTCTTCACTTTATCATTGTACTCTTAGATTAGAAATGATACACCTGGGTAATATGGGAGCTTAATTTCTAGTTTTTTGAGAAATGTTCATATGGTTTTTCCAAAAGGATGGGCCAGTCAACATTCTCATCAGCAATGAAGAAACATCCCCTAGTCTCCACAGCCATGGCAGCACTGGTTGTCTTTGCTCTTTGTGATGTGTATGTGCCTCTTTTAGTGTGAGATGAGAGCTCACTGTTGTTTTGATTTGCAGCTCCCTGGTGATTTTTTTTTTGTTTTTTTCGGGCCACACCCATTTGATGCTCAGGGGTTACTCCTGGCTAAGCGCTCAGAAATTGCCCCTGGCTTGGGGGGACGATATGGGAGGCCAGGGAATCGAACCGCGGTGGCAATCTTTCCTTGGCTAGAGCTTGCAAAGCAGGCACCTTACCTCTAGCGCCACCTCGCGGCCCCCCCATGATTATTTGGAGCATTTTTATATGTCTTTAGGCCACTTGATGGCATTTTTACCAAGGATTTTTGCATCATTGTTTATCAGATATATTGATTTACAGCTTTTCTTTTGCTATATCTTTAGTTTCTCAATCAAGTATTACAGGCTAAAAATTTTAACTCCTAAAATTGTGGAGGGATATTTAAAAGTGGTAGGCTCTAGTTTTTCTTTGAATACATTGTGCAAATCATTGAAGTTATCCTGGACAGTAACTTTAAACAATTATCTCAATTTTATTACTGGTTTTAGGACCAGACTATGTTTGTTTGTTTGTTTGTTTTGAGGTCCATACCTGTAAGTATAGACTTTTTCCTGACTCTGCACTTAGAGATAAGTCGTGATGAACTCAGGGAACCAAACCTTAGTAAGCCAGATGCAAAGCAAGTACCCTGCCTGCTGTAACATCAATTCAGTCTCTCCATTTTTTAATTTCTTTCTTATTCAGGCTTTTCCTTTGTGTCTTTAGTTTGTTTGCATAGCAATTTGTTTGTATAGCAGTCTCTTCAGATCCTCTTTACTTTTGTAGTAGCTATATAAGGTGTCTTTTGTTTATGATAACTGTTTTTTTTTCTTTCTGTGCCTTTTTGTAAATATGTACAAATATTTGTCTTGTTAATTTTTTCAAAGGACTGGTGCTTACTTTTCTTGTTCATTAGAACATTTTTGCTGATCTTTACTTTTTGTTACCTATTTTAAGTGTATTGATTTTGCTTTTACTTTTTGCAATTTCTTTCAGTATAAATTTGATTATTTTGGTTTGCGTAATTTTTCTTTGATGTGGAGATAGGTTAATGTTGCTATAAACCTTTCTTAGTTTATACTGCTTTTGCTTCACCATATTAGTGATGATAGTTCAAAATTTAAAAATATATGTATTTAAGTATTCACAATAATGTTAAAAGTTTATATGGTATTGACATAAAAAATTACAACACTACACCACAACCACATTTTCCAGATCTCTCCACCACTGTCTCTATGTCACCTCTAATCTGATTCCCTGCTATTTTCCACCCTAGTATTTGGCAATAGATTTCATATTCTAATGCCAACGACTTAATATCATTCAGTACAGTCAATTTCCTTCCATTGTCTCTAAAATTTCACAGATGAATGAGATCAATGGGTACCCATTCATCTCCCTCGGAAGGATTTTGCTTTAAATTGTAACTTCTAGTTCCATCACATTTCGGTAGGCTACATATCATAATTTTCATTGTTTTGTGATATTCCATTATATATATTTTATACACATATGTGTATATAATTTTATATTCATTATTTCAGGCATAATTATAATAATGATAATATCATTGATAAAATTTATAATAATGATCGGCTTTCATGCTTAAATTTTTCCAACATCATATTTCCTATGGAGATTTCCCTTCCTCTACTCATCTCAATTAATTAGGGTTGTAGTTCAGCTGTATTAAGTCCTTATTTCTGGTTCTATGCTCAGTAGTGACCCTAAGCCTGCTCAGGTACCATAGCTAGCAGATATTTGAATTGGGATCTGTAGGCTACAAGAAGGCAAGCACCTTACCCCTTAAACTATCTCTCTGTCCATTATAACTCTTTTCTAAAAAAATAATAACATCTTTATTTTAAAAACGTGATTACAAACATGACTATATTTGAATTTCAGTCACCAGTGCAACATTTCCACCACTAATGTCCCCCATATCTTCCCTCCCACACCCGCCCATCATAGCTCTTGATCCATTTATCCATACTTGAAGACTTAAGATGTTTTGATATCCTGATATAAAATCAATCCAGTACTGAGTGCTGCAATGAACATAGGTGAGCATATATGATTCACATAAATGTTTTTTGTGTTTTCGGTGTAAATTTTAAGATGTGAAAAACATTGGGGTATCTGCAAGTTCTATTCTATTTTGGGGGGAGGTTGGGTCACACCTGGTAATGCTTAGGTTTTATTCCTGGCTATACACTCAGAAATTGGTCCTGACTTGAGGAATCATCTGGGATGCCAGGGATAGAACTGAGGTCCTTCCTGTGTCAGCCATGTGCAAAGCAAATGCCCTACCACTGCAACATCAGTTTGGCCCTGCAAGTAATATTCTTAATTTTAAGAGCTCTATCTACTGTTTTTCCACAGAAGTTAAATCAGTATGAACCATAAATGAGGTTTCCTTTATCATGGCATCTCCACCAACACTGTTGCTTGTTGATTTCAATATATAACAATATCAATTGAAGAAACTTAAATTAGTTTATATTCTAATTGATTATCTCAACTTAATGGTGAATTCATAAGTTTGCTAAAGTCAACTCTAATATTGCTATTTTCTCTTAAATACTTGCTAGTTATATTCATGTTTAAAAACATATTGCTGGGTGTGAAGAAATATTAACTAAAATTCTGCAGAGAAAATGCTGCCAGAGAGTGTTCAAACTGCTCTTTTCTGCTAGAAATAGGCCAAGTTAGACATCTGTACCTCCTCAGGCCAATCTAAGAAAACATCTGTGAATTACACATTAAATTGTTTTCTAGGGAAACAAACCAACAACCCAAACCTACCATACATTTATCCAGTATTATATGTACAAAACCAAAATAAAAGCTAAAACTAATTTTCAAAAACAGAAAATTACAAGATGAGAGTTTTAGTTTTTTGGATTAACCAATGATATTCTTTGATGAAATGAATTCATCAAATCATATTTAATAAAATGAAAGTGAAAAGTGAAGTGGTATAAAATGGCATTAAAGTATATACATATGTTAAAAACAATGTTCCATCAATTAAAAAATGTGCTGCCCAAGTCTTCTTTAATTTGTTACAGATGTTTATATTTTTCTGTGGCCATGATAGTTGTGATTAAATTTATTAGGTATTCCTTTTAGTAAGGTTTTTCCTCTTAATGAAGGTAAAGTTAGGAGAACAAAATTCCATTTTGAAAATAAAATGTGCCTTTCCTCTTCTCAACAAACTTATGACAACAAACTGGCATCATTTGTTGTTGTCATTAAACCATATCATTAAGTTGAATTACTTGCTTGAGCACTTCTCTGTGAAACTTGGAATTAAATTGCTATCTTAATTTTAGAAACTGAATTTTATATAAGCAAATCATTAAGTGCAAGTGTCCAAAAAAAAGAGAAAAAGATTAAAATCCATTTTTTGAGCCCAGGGAGCTTGCACAGGATCATGAGACATGTTTTACCTAGATGTAGGCCTGGTTCTGTCCCCTGAATATGGCTCCAAGCATTACTGGGTGTTACCCTAAAATACTTTTATCAATTGGATGGCCCTGTATGCTCCCCCTCCAATGACTGGGGCAATACTACTTCCTCTGTTACTTGATTTAGCCTCCTACTGGCTGAGAATTTCCAAAAGAGGAAGTTGCCCCACTGTGAACTTTTTGGGAAGCTCATACCCCATTTTTTTTTTATAAAGGTAACATTATTTTCCAACTTTTACTCTGCTATTTTTCTGTATGGAAAATATGTTCAGGATGTGTCATTTGTTTAAGAATATACATATATCTGAATTTATGTTTTATCATCTTACACTTTATGTTAAGCATTGATCATTCTACATACTTATTTATTCATTTATTTATGGGTCTCCTGAGCACCTCTCAAAGAATCTGAAGCCTCCAACCCCAAACGCTCAAGATACTTAGGTGGCAGGGCCAGGTGGCTGAAAGCTTAGGACTGAGAATGCAGAGTAGTATAGTTTCTGCAGTGTCAGAGTCTTCTATGGACATCTACAAAAACTCGGGGCCCATTTTAGCTCTTACCAGTCACTAGGGTTACACCAGAAGTGCTGGAGAGGTCAAGTATGTACCCAACCATGTTGTGCACCTCTGACCATGGCTATCTCTGCAGCTCCATGTTTATTATTATTTATGTATTTATTTATTTATTTTAGTTTTGGGGCCACACCCGGTGACACTCAGAGGTTACTCCTGGCTATACTCTAACCCTGGTCTACCTTTATTTTTTTGTTGTTGTTCAAAATTTTCTCCTTTGGTTGTTGGATGCTCTTCCTTTGATACATTCATAAACTTTGAAATTATGGGATAATATAGGATCAGTTTGTGTGTCATTGCCTAAGACTAGGAATTAGCAATGCCTT
Source organism: Crocidura indochinensis (assembly GCA_004027635.1). Taxonomy (NCBI): domain Eukaryota; kingdom Metazoa; phylum Chordata; class Mammalia; order Eulipotyphla; family Soricidae; genus Crocidura; species Crocidura indochinensis. The sequence goes on along the minus strand of PVKC010034030.1, from coordinate 5,667 downwards.
AAATGACTTTAAATATTTGTTCTGAAAAGATGGAATTAACAAGAGAAACCTGGGCTTGTTTCTCCTAAAATATCACAAATTCAATATGTCTTCAAGGAACTAGTGATCAAACTGTATATCTATTTGTAAGCATCTAACATACATAAATATGATTGTTTTTGTAACTTCCTATTTATAATAAAATAAGTTTATGCATATTCTAATCTATCAGTAATATCAGGTAGCATACTTTGTGACTTATTAATATCTAATCTGAGTGTAAAGTCTGTTATTTGCTTTAATTTAGTTACATTAATAAAACCTAACATAACAATTTTGAGCTGGCAATTCCTAGTCATAATTATGATATTATCACACATATAAAAATGTGGTTACCATTTCACCCATTGTTTTAAATATCAACACAAATCAGCTGATTTCCCCACCATGCTTAGTGGGCTATGTCATACTTCAGTGTAGCTGTATATTCATTTATCTGAGATATATTCCTTGCTGTGATAGCCAAATATACTTGATTTCTATTTTTATTTGTTCATACTAAATTATGCTTCTTGTGTTGTACAGTTTAACAGATTTTCTTACTAAATTTTATTATATTTATACAGTCAGTCCTAATAACACAAAACAGTTTTTTATGTTAATAATTTCTCTACTCTGTGGGCTCATAGTGACCACTCATTCTGCTTACTCCAAGCAGAAGAAATCACTGACTCATGTTCTGACTTTCTTTTTCAATCCTAGCTTTTTTTTTTTACTAGTAAAATATACATACGATTTAAGATTCTTCAATTTAGCAACTTGCTCTCTTTAATCACCTATTATATTGAACTGCATGGTTAAACTACTTTATATTAATTTATTTGCACGTTAACAGAATATCTGAATTACTTGAAGCTGGTATTTCTAGAATAATGATTCTTTAAATTATAAACATTCATTCAGGAGTACATATGTCAATATGCTGCTGTTCTGTTTGCTTTGGGGCAACACTCATCATCTCTCAGAAGCTACTCCTGGATTAGTGTTCTGAAGGAGACCTTCTGGTGCTGCCTTGGTGTAGCTCCACCCCAGAGTACCTGAGACCCGCCCATTTATGGGTGGGGTCTTGGGAACCGGAGATGACATGTAACTTGACCTGCAGACCCTGCCCATTTCCTGGGAGGGGCCTGGTGAAGGTACTTAAAGGCTCTGACCCAGAGGAGGGGAGCTTTCTCTTGTTGGTTTCTGGTTTGTTCCCAGTTGGATCTATGACAGTTTAAAGGTCTGAGGAGAAATTTGGAAAGAGATTGAACAAGAAAGATTGATGGAGAGGAGATGACTGAGGGACAAGGTATAAAGCAGGGCTGAATAGGGATCCAGCGTAAATGGTTAATAGGCCACACATGTGGTTAATAGGGCAAGAATAAAGCTTATATCTCCTGGAATCTGTCTGTGGATAATTTCCTCACTGCTACCTGGAACTGTAGACCCACTGGCTGAAGGGGGTTGGAAACATGTTGTTCTGGCCCAGAGGAGAAAGGCCTCCATTCAACCAGCCAAGCCATTCTAAGGCTTTTATTTTTACTACACCTTGGGTCATATGGCACAGGGAATCTTGCATGCAGAGCATGCACTTCAGTATTTTGCGCTATCATCTTTGTCCTGAAAATACATTTTGGTTTTGTTTGGGGGCACATATGGTTGTGCTCAGGGCTTACTCTGGACTCTCTGCTCATAGGTCATTATTCAGAGTACTTGGGGGGAAGTTATAGGGTACTAGGAATAAAATTTTAGTTGGTTTCATGCAAGAAATTACTGCATTCCTGATCTCTCTGGCCCTAAATATTCATTTTAAATACACGTCAATAAAAAATAAATAATGAGATTGCTATATTTAATGGTGCGTGTGTTCAGTTCAGATTTGGGAAAAAAGAAACTTCTGTATTTTCTCCCAAAGAAGTTGTATGCTTGTGAATTTTATGCTATCCATCAAAATATGCAAATTTTAACAAATTGTAGACAATTTATGTAACATCTTTTCCTAAGATCCCACATATGGGAATAAATTAAATATACACTGATGAAAACAGTTAAAGAAATGTGATACATGTCTACTATTATACTATGATGTCTTAAAATATAATTGATTATGTGGTAATAAAAAGAATTTTTAGGAAATTATAGTAAATGAAATAAAGCAGGCACAAATAAAACAAATGGGCCTGGGGGTGGCACAGCTGTAGGGCATTTGCCTTGCATTCGGCTGACCTAGGACAGGTTCTATCTCCATTGTCCCTTATAGTCCCCCAAGCCAGGAGCAATTTCGGAGCCCATATCCAGGAGTAACTCCTGAGCGATACTGGATGTGGCCCCAAAATAAACAAACAAAAACAAAAACACAAAACAAATAGTTTATATAGGAGTCTATTTAAAGAACCAAAATGTAGAATTGTAGTTGGTAAGGATTGTAGGTTAGAATGGAAGTTACTGTTATGCATAATGGTTGAGTTAGAAAAAATAAATAGGTTCTGAGAATTTAGCTATAATATACCTATACATAACAATGATGCATTCTAAATTTTAAAAATTATTGAGATAGATCTAGCAGAAAGTTTTTTCTAAAGTAAAATAAGACCTAAAATAAAAATATGAATTTTTGTATATATAAATCAAGTTTTAAAAATACATTTATTCACTTAATACTTTATTTGCCTCTTATTATTTAATTTTCATAAGAATAATTATTTAAGTATAATGTAATATTCACTTCTATTTTCTACCAAAATTTCTCTTCATGGTATATGAAAGACATAAGAATGCTTTATATCAACTTCTATAAATCCAATAATAACCCAATATTAAAACCAGAGAGATTACTAAAATGAAAAATGAAGAAGATAGTAAGATAATAAAATATTTTTCTAATATATAGTTGGCCTAGACTCAATCCTTCGCTCTTCATAAGATTACACAGCATCTCCTGGTATGATACTTGAGCACTGAATCATGAATAATACCTAAACAAAACGGATGTGTTGCCGAAATAAAGAAAAATTCTTGGGCCTAAGAGATAGCACAGCAGTAGGGTGGTTTGCCTTGCAGGACAGATGGTGGTTCTAATCCCAGCATCCAATATGGTCATCCATGTCTGACAGGAGCAATTTCTGAGCATAGAGCCAGGAGTAACCTCTGAGCGCCTTCTAGTGTAACCCAAAAACAAAACAAAACAAAAAAGCAAAACAAAAAAAAAAAAGAAAGAAATAAAGAATCCTAAAAGTTTGGGGTACAAATATAAAAATAGTAAATACTATCATAAAAATTTTAAGTATATCTCTTTTCCTAAACTACCATAGAACCTAGTCAATTATATTTGTTTGGGGGACACTCTTATTGATGGTCAGGGAATATTCCTGACTTTAGAATCACTTACAGTGGGGTTTGGAGGACCATAAATAGTTCCTGGAGTAGAGCTGTTTGGTCTGTATTCAAGGCAAAGCCCTAACTTTTCTCCTCTTCCCTTCCTTCCTTCCTTCCTTCCTTCCTTCCTTCCTTCCTTCCTTCCTTCCTTCCTTCCTTCCTTCCTTCCTTCCCTCCTTCATCTATCTTTTGAGCAACACCCACTCATGGCAGTTCTCAGAGGACATTATGACTTGCTGTACCAGTCGTACTATTGCTCTGATCCCTCAATTCTTAAAATAAAAATTACTATCTAGGTAAGATGACTACAGTAGTATGGTATTGAATTACAAATGTACTGCACCTGGCCACCTCCAATATGCCAGTTAATCACCTCTAGTTTTGGTGTAGTTTGACAAACTATACCAGTTTGTCATGCCTAGTTTTGTCCCTTTTCTCTGTACCAATTTTCCCAGTGCTTGTTAATCAATTTTGTTATCCGAAGCCATGGTAATAATTTGATGCTGTTTGTTCCCTTGTTTTGTCTCCATACTACCAATGAATAAAATTTTCTGGTAACTGTTCTTTTATCTCTTTCTTATTGACTTAGCATGATACCTACTGATTTCATCTACTTTGCAGTAAACTGTAATATTTTGCTTTCTTAGAGTATTCTATTATGTATACATAACACAACTTCTTTATCCATTCATCTGCTGTTGAACATTTGAGTTTTCCATATCCCACTTATTAGAAATAAATGCAATGTAAGACATTGTTTCCTTGTTTTTAGGCTATTAAATGATAAATGTAAATGTTTAAAGCAATGCAATTGTTTTCTCTTTGGAACATACAAAGTAAACTTTTATTTGTTCTGCATCATTGCACTGTCATTTCTGAAATAAATTTGTGTTTCCTTCAAAATAATGAAATGTATTGTTTTCTTTATTTCCTTGTGATTGTGCTTGTTTTTCAAATTTTTACTTAGCCATCAATTATTACTTTTTGTTGTTTTGTTTTTTTTTGGGGGGCACACCCTGTGATGCTCAGGGTTACTCCTGACTTTGGCTCAGAGGTCACTCCTGGCTTGGGGGACCATATCAGAAACTGGGGATCAAACACAGGTCCTCTGAATCAGCCACACACAAGGAAAATACCCTACCACTGTGCTATTGCTCTGGACCTAGCCAGTCATTTTTAAAATCAAACTTTTTCTGTTTCCCCAGTTCTCAATTCCCATAAATAAAAACATTATTTGAAGATTCAAAAGATAGTTTAGTTACAAAGGTGGTTGTCCTCAATGCTGACTTGATCCCTGGCACTAATATGGTTCCCAGATCTCTGAACACAGGGTTTCTTGGTATCACAAGAGTACCAGGGCCATAGTGGTAGCACAGTGGTAGGGTTTTGGCCATGCACATGGCTGACCCAGGATTGATGCAGTTTTGATCCATGCATCCCATAGAGTTCTCTAAGCCAGGAGCCATTTTTGAGCAGCAAGCCAAGAGTAACACCTGAATGCCCCATCCCCATAAGAAACAATACCAAAAAACAAAATTTCATGATTTTTATGTGATGATTTTTATCATAAACAATATTCCAGAAAATACTTATATACTCAAATTTATATATATATATATGTATTTGTTTTTGATTTTTTGTTTGCTTGTTTGGGGGGCCACACCTATTGACACTCAGGGGTTGCTCCTGGCTATGAGCTCAGAAATCATTCCTGGCTTGGGGGAACATATGGGATACCAGGGATCGAACCACAGTCTGTCCTAGGCTAGCGCTTGCAAGGCAGATGCCTTACCTACATGTATAATTAATTATGATTGATTAAATTGGGATTATTTTTCCAGTATCATTCTTATAATAATATAAACATTGATGAAATTGATTATTTTTCGAGTTTATTTATCATTTGTAAATTATTTTCTGACCATTCAGATATTTTCATTTTTAAGATTGTGCATTTTAGGAATGTTAGAGATGAGTTGCTTCTTTTGCTCAGTTTCTAAATATAAATATATTCAGAAAAAGTAGTCCTGTTGATTCTAATGACTTTCCATAATACTTTGATATTAAAAATAATGACTCAGTTTTAAATTTACAAAGAGAACTACTAAAACAATGTGAAATTCTTAGAAAACCCAGTTTAGGTTTAAACTATTTAAGTACACTTCATAGCTTTGCTACTTAGTTTAAATGTTTATAGACTTTGAGGAAGTAGCATGGCATCTTCAAAGTCACAGTCCTCAGGATAATATGATCATAATAGTTTATTTTATA
>PVKC010034029.1:0-13811 GCA_004027635.1 Crocidura indochinensis | reverse complement strand
GAGTGAGAGAAGGGCAAAAACTTTCCATGGTTAAAGCAAACAGGAATTTCAGTTATGCTGAATTCCTTTGTGTAAGCTAAATTTACTTTGCTGAGTTTCCTTTTGGCTCGGGGTCATGCAAACTTGTGGTTGGCAAGAGATGAGGTGAAGAGAGTTCAGTCAAGATCCATGCTGCATGTGGGGTGCTTGGTCACCCACACCATACTTGCATCCATGGGATGGAACCCACTTGGTAATGGTGTATAATTGTTTTGATATAGAACTGGATTCAATTTGCTAAGATTTTGTTGAGTATTTTTGCATCTATATTCATTAGTGAGATTGGTCTGTAGTTTTCTTACTTGGTGGTATCTTTGACATTTTTTGAGAATGATATTAGTCTCATAAAAAGAATTAGGAAGGGTTCCTGTCTTTTCAATATTTTGGAAGAGCCTGTGGATCAGTGGTAGTAATTCTTCTCGGACTGTTTGATAGAATTCACCTGTAAAACTATCTATACCTGGACTTTTATTCTTGTGGAGTTTCTTAATTACTGATTCAATTACTTCTGATGTACTTGGTCTGTTTAGAATTTCTACATCTTCCTTATCCAGTCTTGGAAGATGATATAGTTTCAAAAGTCTGTCAATTTCTTCTGGGTTCTCTAACCTGACTGAGTATAGTTGTTATTAGTATATCCTCACAATGTCTTGGCTTTCTTGTAATCTTTTCTGTTGTAATCTCTCCCCTTTTGTTTGTGATTCTATTTATTTGGTTGTTTTCCCACTTTTTTTTGGTGAGTCTTGCCAGTGGTTAATATATCTTGTTTATTCTTTCAGAAAACTAAGTCCTGGTCTCATTGATTATTTTATTAGTTTCTATGCTATTTATTGCTGCTCTGGTTTTTATTATTTCTTGTTTTCAGGCTGTGTTTGGGTTTCTTTGCTGCTGTGTTTCCAGCTCCTAAAGGTGTCCCTTTAAACTGTTGATTTTGTTATTTTCCTCTTTCCTCACATAGGCCTTATTTCTATGAGTTTCCTCAAATTACTGCTTTTGCTGTGTCCCACAGATTGTCTCTTCATTATCATTTGTCTCAAGGAATCTTTTTATTTATTTTCTTGAGTTCCTCTTTGATACAGCTGTTGTTGAGCAGCATGTTGTTAAATCTCCAATTGTTGGATTTTCTCCATAGCTTCTTTTTACAGTCAATCTTGATATTTATTGCATAGTGATCTGATAAGGTGCTTATAATAATCCTTATATTTGTGACTTTACACAAGTTATATTTATATCCTAAGGCATGATGTTCTATTCTAGAGAAGTTTCCATGTGTACTTGAGAAGAATGTGTATTCTGCTTTCTGTGGGTAGAGGGCGTTTTATAAGTTCATTAGCCCTAGTTCTTCTAATTTCTTATTTTGGGTTCTTATTTCTTTGCTAGTTTTCTGTCTGGTGGATCTGTCCAATGTTGCTATTGGAGTATTTAACTCTTCTACTACTATCACACTTTCTTACACATGGTTCTCCAGGTTTATGAGCAAATGCCTTATATATTTTGCTGGCCTGCACTTTGTGCATAAATATTGGCCAGAGCTAGTACTTCTTGGTCTAGTGTTCCCCTGATTAGTAAGTAGTGGCCCTCTTGGTCTCTGATGTTAAATGCAATTTGGTCAGATATAAGAATAGCTGTTCCAGTATATTTTTATTTTCTATTGGTTTGAATAATTGATTTCCATCATTTTATTCTGAGCCTGTGTCTATCCTGTACTTGTAGGTGTGTTTTTTCAGGCAGCAGAAATCTGGTTTTAGTTTTCTAATCCAAGTCTCTACTATGTGTCTTTTAATGGGAGAGTTTAGCCCATTGACATTTAAGGGGATTTTTGACAGAGGGCTGTTGTTCACTTGTATTGTGTAGGGTGGTTGTTGTTACAATCAGGGAGGTGGGTTGTATAATTCATTTCTGAGTAGATCATTTAGAATCAGTTTTGTTTGTGCAAATAATGTGAGTACTTTTATGTCTGAGAATGTTTTTAGTCCTCCCTCCCTTATGAATGAGAGTTTTGCAGAGTAGTGGACTCTAGGTTGGAAGTTTCATTTAGTCATTTAAATATGTCTTCTTGCTTGGATTGTTTCAAATGGGAGATCTGATTTGATTTTTATGTTCCTTTGTACATGAAGTTTTTATTCTCCCTTATTGCTTTAATAAGTTCAACTTTCTCTTTTTGTTGGCCATTTGCATTACTATATGTCTTGTTGTTGGTTTATTAGGGTCTATTTTATTTTTTTTATCATAATAATAATTTTTATTTTGACCAAACTGGATTATATATATTTCACAGTAATATTTTAGGTACGTATTAAGATTGAAACAGGGGAATTCCCACCACCAGAATTGTCCTTCCTCTACCCCCATTCCCAGTATGAATCCCATATCCTCCTTCATTACCTTCTGGGCTACTAGTATAAGTGGTCCCCTCCGTATCTAGCTTGTTGTAGGTTGGGTATAGATTCTGTTGTCATTGGCTTTGGATTTGGTGTTTTAAAGTCCAATAATTTTATTAGGGCATTTTTTTGTTTACCTCCTGGATTTACACCAGAGCCTCTTTCCAGAGGGTGGGAAAGTTTTCTGCTATTATTTCTCTGACCATTTGTTCTTTCCCTTTCCCTATTTCCTCCCCTCTGGTATACATATAATACATAGATTATTTCTTTTGTCTTTGTTCATTAAATACCTAACTTTTTCTTCCAATGTTCTACCTTTTATTTCCTTATTGGCATGTGTGACATTTCTGATTTGTAGTTTTCTTCAAGATCTTTAATGCAATTCTCCAATTGTGTAATTCTGCTATTATGGATTGCTAAGACATTTTTACTTCCTTTAATTTCATTTGTACGCATTCTCTCATGTTATGTAAAAGTTCTTCTTTAAGGTGGTTGATTTGTTCTCTATTGATTTTTTGAACTCGCTGGCTAGTGATTCTCTGATTTTTTTTTGGGGGGGGGGCAATGTCCTGCATTGTAGTTTTTAGGTCCTCATCTTTTGGGCCCAAGAATTTTGGTGGACTTGGAAACGAGGTGGGAATTTTCTCCATCTTCCCTGTTGTTAGTGTTTTCCTTAGTTTACCCATATTTTTTATGCATTTGATAGTTTGGCTTGGAGTGTAAAGCCTTCAAATTTTATCCCTCCATTGTTACCTGTGGTGTGGGGCTGGGTTCCTTCTCTGGAGTGTGGTTCTAGGTGGGTATGATGGCTGTGATCACTGAGGTTTGGTTCCACCCACAAGTCTACTCCCTTGCTACCTGCCAGAAGGTGTAGAACCTCTTCTTCTTGCCCAATAGCAATAAGGTTTCCCCTTTCCCTCTACCTGTAAGTTGTGGTGGAGGTCAGGGAATGAGTTAATCACCCCTCCCCACTATGTGACTGGAGCGTGGTTCAGCTCCCAGCACCGGCAGCATTGTCAGAGCACCCCTGCCCCATTACCTAACTCCTCTTTTATAATTTGTATTCCTTGATTTATTTACCTTGTCTGACTGCTATTGCTAGGACTTCTTGAATAAGCATGGAGACATCTGTGGCTGGTCTGACCTTAGTGGAAATGCTTTCAGTTTTTCATGTTAGTTATTAAATAGTATAATATTTGGATTTCTTCTACAAAAGAACAATGTTATGGTGCTATTAGTACTTTTAAAACTTATTATTATTGTTGTTTTGTTTTTATTTGGGGGGGCCACACCCAGTGACACACAGGGTTTACTTCTGGCTATGCTCTCAGATATTGGTCCTGGCTTGCTAGACCATATGAAATGCTGGGGATTGAATTGAGTTCCATCCTATGTCAGATGCTTACAAGGCAAATGCCCTACTGCTGTGCCACTGCTTTGTTAGTGCTTTTAAGAATATGGTGTTTTCAAAAGAGAAAAGAGCTGGAAGTTCCAGCTCACCTCATAAAGCTCACCACAAAGAGTGATGAGTTCAGTTAGAGAAATAACTACATTTTGAACTGTCCTTACAATGAGAATGTATGAGGGAAATGGAGAGCCTGTCTAGAGTACAGATGTGGTTGGGTAGGGAGGAGGGAGATTTGAGACAATGGTGATGGGAATGTTGCACTGGTGATGGGCGGTGTTCTTTACATGACTGAAACCCAAACACAATCATGTATGTAATCAAGGTGTCTAAATAAAATATTAAAAAAAAGAATATGGTGTTTTAATATTTAAAAATTCTGTGTGTTTAATATTGTATAACTATTAGTATTAAAACAAACTGGCTGACTTAAATAATGGAAGTGTGCTTTCTTATTGTTCCATAGTTCAATACTCAAAATAATGTTTACAGGTTCCATTTATTTTGAGAACTTTCATCTGTTAAGGCCTACATTTTGATTTGTAGGTGAAACTGTTATCCTTATGCATGTATGTTCAAATTTACCCTTCCATTAAGACACTAGTCACTTAATTTAGAGTGTATATCACATTTTTAGATGCTGAAGTCTCAGAAATAACTTCTTATTAGGATGTGACAAAATTCACCCAGTATCCTTTAAATAATATTTGGAATGACTGAATTAATTGTATAGGTTTAGTCTTAAAATAGAAATTATAGGGAGAAGAATTGTTAGTCTTTGAGAGCATAGGGAGCAAAATATAGTATATCACATAGAACAAGTATATAATATTTAAGGTTAGCAAATATTTCAGCAATTATAATTATTTAATATTTACTAAGATTATTTTTGTATTTTGCTCTTGTTTCATAATGAATATGTACTGAAGTCTTACTATGTGTTTGTTGCATAGATGTATTTTATATAGAGAAACCATAGAAGTTAAATTAACCTTAATTTTTGTAGTCCCATGATTAAAATTCCAACTGATTTATATCAGTTTTATAGTTTTTGTTCAATTATAAAATTATAATTATAAAAGGAAATATAGTCAAATTGGGTATTTTGAAGCATAAAATTTTTCAAACTCATACATTGAAATACACTTTGGAAAATACAATATCAATGTATTTAAATAGTGAAGCAAAATTAGAATCATCTAACAAAATTAGGGGTAATGACTTAGTAATCTTTAGATTTATGTGCTGAGGTAAGAGATTGAAAGGAAACTTACAGGCTGTTTGTACAATTTTTGTTTAAAGTTAAGTGCTCTAAATTATTATTTATATACACATCTACATAATTTATAATTTCTATAGTTTAGAGAACTGCTTATATGACATATAATACAGTATTTTACTAATTTCTCTAGACTTTTGACTCTGAATTCTCAGATTATAGTAGTACTAATGAGTGGAAAGGGAGAATTATAATGTAACATGAGACTACTAGTTTATCTGGATTATGAAAGGTTGTATAATAAAGTTGTGAGTTTGGAAATAGTGGATTTCCTCCAAGTGGCTCCCTTGCTACTTTGATTTCCAAGTGAAGAAAAGTGCTATGTTTTCTCCTTTCCAAGTGAGCATTGTAAAATTTTATACCACATATTTTTAATATGTCAAAATGGAAAAAATTCAAAGACATAAAATTTGAACCGAATAATCAAATTTAATGACATATAAGAATATTTATGAAGCCTACAGGACTTTAAGACAAATATATGCAAATTAATATTCAAAAGCCTTTCATTTCTGAAGTGTTGAATTCAAAACTGTTAAGTTACAAAACAAAACTATAGCTGAAAAGTGCCTTATGTTTTAAAGATCTAACGTTTAAATTATTTGTAAATTGATGGTTAGATGAGATTTGACCTTTGGGAATTTGACCTTTGATGATTTAAGTATACAAATATCAGTATTTGACTGGCATTGGCTTTCTGATTTTCAAGACTTTGTATGGTGGTTCTTTCTCCCTTTGGTTTTAGGTTTGGCCATATTCCTTGCTTTCACCAAGGGAACATTTGCAAGTATAATGTAGTAGAATCTTGATGAAGCATCTGAAAGTTAAGATTTGATATTGGATTCAAATACGATACTAGAAAGAATCTTGGAAAGAGCTGTTGATTGATGAGAGTATTATGTGGAGAGAGCGGAGAGTAAAAGGGTCATCTTGGATATTCTGGACACAGTTGATTGAAAGTTGTCCCATGAGTGCCTTTAGTTGCAAAAGAAACATCAATTTGGTTTTTCTCAACTTACAAAATCATGATACATAATTATTGTTGACTGGCGCCACTAAATTGTGAATTGTTACTCAACAGAATGACTAAAAATTATTTATTAGAATTTGTTCTTTCAAATGTTAAAAAAACACCGTCAAAAATAAAAATACATTGACAAAGTAAAGATTAAATTAAACATTTGATATTAGTTGCTGAGTTGCTGTGCCTTTTAAATTTTCAATAGGTAGTTTGGGAAAATTTAAATTAACACAACCTAAATGTCTCACTGAAACAAAAAATTTCTAGAAAGGACTATAATATTTAAAGGCTTCTAGAGATTTTTGAGTAGCTTTCAGAAATTTATTAAATAATCTATTTAGTCATATATTTTGAGCTTATGTAATAGTTAAATGTTCTTATTTTCTCTCATAAAATAAGTCATTCATGATTCATTTTTTATAAAACAGAAAGTAGTTTTTTTGGGAAAGCAAACTAAAGAATATTTTTCCATTTTAAGCTATAATTAAGTTGCTTATTTATTGTCAGATTGCCTCTGTTAAAGATAATTTTACCTCAGGATTCCTGAATATTGTTATTCTTTCTCTTGTCTAAATGCATAACTGTTCAATGTTAAAATATATAGTAATCACACCATAAGTTTTCCATTGCTTTATTAATTATAAAAGTTCTAATATTCTGCATTCTCAGATGTATTTAAAGAAATATATGCAATGGCTGAGGAGGATAAATATAATATACAAACCAGAAGGAAGAAAGCACCAAATAGAATAAGAACAAAAAGTTTCTTTGGGTTGCAATTGCTTGTAAATGAAGCAGGAAGTTGTTTATCAAAATATAAAAAGTAAATTTATTCATGTGGCAATGGGCATAACAAAACCTAAACATCAAAGCCTAGCTTTAACAATAATTTAAGTAAATGCATTATCTTTCCATTTTTGAATGTTTAGAAATTAGTTCTTCATAAACATCTTCATTGATTTGTTACTAACTACCATGCACTGTAAATGTTCTGGGTCATCTCCAGATAATGGACACATTGAATGGCTTTCAGAGATCACTATAATTGAACTTTGTTAGACTAAGAGTAGATCTAAGAGAAGATGTGATGAGGTTTTTGTTGCAAATGTGGTTCTTTGCGGGAGATAATCTAGCATAAAAATCTAGATATGAGGGAACACAGTATGTGTGTAAAAGGGAAAAAAGAATAATTCATAATAATGTATTACATAGGAAGGAGAGGAATAAGAAATAATTGTTGGGGCATTAGAATCATAAATTAGTGATCTTTAACCAACACTCCATGGATCTATGTTAGGCTGCATGTGTTAGAATTGTTGAAAAACAACTGATACAAAATTAAAGGTACTGTGTATTTGTATAATTTTACAGGGCTAAAAATTTGAAGAGTAGATTTTTTTTTGGAGGAGTAAGGGAGAGTTTTGCAGTTAGCCAGGAGTGCTAAAGGCTTACTCTTTACTTTATGCTCAGGGTCTACTCCTAGTCATATGCTCAGTAATCACTCTTGACGGTACTCAAGGCATAATAAAAAGTGCTAGGATCAAATCAGTATTAGTTTTGTGCAAGAAAGTGTTTTAATGCCTTTTCTATATCTGTACTATTTTCTGCCTCCCCAGCCAACATGGATTAAATAAAAAACACATGCTTTCGAGAAATTTTGATTCTATTTGATGGTAATGTTAGACATTGGCATTAGTGAGCCATTGAAAGGATTAAGAAAGAGGAACATTGATTAGATTACATTTAGAAAATTTGAATTTTCTTTTATTTTATAACAGTTGATGTACTAGGCAGAAATAAGAATGTTTTCAAGAAATCCAGATAGGAGGCTTGGGGATGCACACAGACAATAATGATCAAGGATGTGTCTAAATATAATGATGTCGGTAGGGAACAGAATAAAATTTCATAGGAGAATAAATATTGCAGGTTATATATTGATTTTAATGATATGGAGAGAACTTAGATTATTTATAAGGTATATTTACAAGACTCGAGCAACTGAATTACATAGTTTCAAGAAACAAATTTGGGTAATAGTAATCTAATAAGAGAATATAGGACAATATTAAAATATTTCTGTTTATGGAAATTTAATTGTAAATACTAAATGACAATAATAAGTGGTATTTAAAGTAAAGAATTGTATAGAAAATAGAAAAGTGGAAGTCAGAAAGGATTTCCATTTGTTTAGAAAGAACATGTTAGCAATTTTAAAAATTTTTGCTTAAGTGCTCCCTTCGGCAGCACATATACTAAAATTGGAATGATACAGAGAAGATTAGCATGGCCCCTGCATAGGGATGACATGCAAATTAATGAAGCATTCCATATAAAACATTTTTTGCTTAAGCAGGGAGTAGGCGACAAAAGTAAAAGAAAGGAGAATGTATGACCAACAGAGAGATAGAGATGATTTTAAAATGATGTAAACAGATAAAAGCAAAGAATGTGAGCATGAGAAATAATTGGGAAGTAAAGTCAGTGTCTGAGGAAACATGTGGGAACTGATTTTGAGCATATTGCTTACATCTAACTTGTAATGTTAACTATAGTGTTAATAATTTGTGTGACTAGAAATAATATAGCCTACAAAATGTTACTTAACTTCTACTACATGACAGACTAAAACTTGGTTCTGGGTGCCTTGATCATTTTCTTTAGGAGTCATAAAGGTTTGTTCAATTAATAACTGGCATACATTTGTTGCACTTCTAGCCAATATGCTTGTCACTCTATTATAGTAGTCAAAAGCAATTTTGCAGCCTTATCACAGAAATTGCAATATCCTTTTGAAACTAAAATTTAATAGGATGATTATATGCTTGAGATCATATGGAGATTTTTTGACTTGTTTGAAGTAAAACAAAAACATTAGTGGTCTATATTCCAATAACATTTGCATTCTTTGATTATAACTCTGCACTCTCCACTTTCCACAACATCTATCATTTAATACTGATCTATAATAAATTATTTGGTGCATAAAGAATTAATGCTATACTTTATGGTTTAAAAGCAAGATTTACTTATTTGAACAGTAAGAATGGGATAGCAGAATAAATATCTGATGAGTGAGCTGGAGAAAATCACTTGAACTTAGTTTTTGATTATAGAAGTAGCCCAGTGACTACTTTCATTTTTAAGAGTTTTAATAAAAATTCACATACAGTATGCAGTTTTATTCCTATATTTAATATATATTAATAGGTATTTGGATTTTTTCTTATTTTGAACTACAGTTGCATAAGATATGCATAATTCATGGGGAGAAATGTGGTAGTATGCACACTTGCATAAATATCTTATGTAGAGTATTTTAAATTTAGAAATAATATTTGTCCTTATGCTTCAGGAAACATTCTACAAAATCATACAAGGACTAAAGCTTTTGATAGACATTTCTCAATCTACTGCATGATACCTGCTGTGACAAGCTGTTTTTAGGAACCGAGAATTTGTGAAGATATAGTTACACCAGATTTACTCTATAAAAGAAAAGTCAAATGTTAATTGAACTTCAATGTGACCCACCTGTGTAGGTGTTGGACTTGCTGTAATAGTTTTCTTTTAAGATGACCTGGCTCCAAAAAGATGATATTTGAAATTTTATATTCTCAATTTTTATTAGAGAACTTATCAACATACTATGATTGGACACAATAAATCTAGCTTGTCTCCTTCAAGTCCCTCTTGAATTTATCCTAATTAAATGATTGCTATCCCTGAATTAAACATATCCTATCTTAGTTATGAGTATCTTATGATGTCAAATTCTTTTGCCATTTCTCAGCCTTCCCCAGAATAGCCTTGTCAATGCAGTTGATCAAATTTTTCTCTTGCTAGCCTTCACTTTCTTCACATGGTCTTCAGGGCTCCAATATTTTGGTGTCTCTGTATCTCAGTAGATTTGATTTCTCAGGCTTATGATGTACACATTCGGATCTCTGTACTTTTCATTCACTCTTTTGTTACTATAATTACTTCATAGATTATCTTTTTACCCAATCTCTTTTCCTAAAATTAATAGTTCCACATTTTCTCTCTGTAGCATAAACCTTTTACCTATAGTTTAGATTTGTAAATTCACCAGTACTGAATGTTGAATTAACCTATAGAAAGAACAGCTTCAAGATCAAACACAATTTCTCTCCCTTCCACCTGCTCCTCCTGTAACCTGTCCTATCTTAAAATATGAAAATTCATTATTAAGTTTATTTTATCAAAAAGCAGATATTTTGATTTCATACTTGACATATCTCACATTCAAACATTATCATGTTTGGATACATATGTGCCACTGTCCAATTATTACTCACCTTCTACTTTTGCTTTTAACATATACATCACTTAATTTCTGGGTAGTCATTGTGATTAATTTCTTCTTTCTGGGCTACCACTTGTGCAACATTATAATATTTATGATATAGCTTCTACTACAGCAACTTTCAAGCAACATTCTATTCTCCACTGAAAAATCTACCTAGAGATTTCAACTTAATTCTGGTAAAAAACATAAAAAGATGTAGCATAATCTTCATGACTCTAGAAAATACTCAACTCTCTTGCTTCATCAGTTCCTGTGAACTGAGTGTTCTTGTCAATACCTTTCTCTTTCATTACTTTTTCTAAGCACAGCAACTTCTATTCTAGCAAAATCAAGCCCCTAGATTAGGGCTTTTGCATTTGTTCTTTTTTCTTTCTCTAACCCTCAGCACCTCTATCATTCCTTGGCTTATTCCTCATTGTCCTTCCGGAGACATTAATTTTTATTTAGGTATTTATTTTCATGTGAGAATTATCGAATTATTCATGGTTCTGCACCCAGGAATCACTCCAAGTGTGCTCAGGGGACCATATAGAATGCCAGGGACTGAACTCTGGCAAGCCATGTGCAGGGCAATGATTAACTACCATGCTCTCTCTCCAACATCTCCTTTGGAAAATTTTAATGTCTTTTTTTAATGTTATTTTATCTTTTTCTCCATGCTAAATGGAGAAATGTTATTATATACTATCTTTTTGATATCTTTTTATCAATACAGTATTTTCCAATTTATCTGTAGTTATTACTATTTGATTATTACATCATGTGCACAAATTAAAATTATATATGAATAGTAATATATGTAGAATAATTAGCTTTACAAAATAGGTGATATAATTTTACAGTACTGAGTGCAGATATTAAATATTCTGAACATATACTTAATGAATAAATAATATGCATCCATAGTTCCCGATTTAACCGTATATTTTTAATAGATTAATAACCAGCCAAAGAAAGACTCTTTAACACCTTCTGACTATATTGTTTCCTCTATAAATCAGTTTCTTAGCTATCTGCCCTTAGTCTCTGCATAAATAATTTCCAGAGAGGACAGAACTGGCAGCAACTGTCAATGTTGGTTTGAATTTATAGAATATTAATACTATACTAGAAACATGAATGGAATTAACTGCCTGATTCTGGAGTTATAAGTTAGGAAAACTACACAAATTGCAGAAAAAGACTGTATATCTGTTAAATTGTGAACTATAACAATGACTTGAGTTCACTGATTACTTGTAATATTTATTATTAATATTAATGATTATATTAATATTAATATCATTATTACTTGTAATACTTTCAAGAATAAAGTATTAATTGAATTATTTAATATAAGAAGCTTACTAATGAAATTTCCAGGTTTTAGGTTACTTATAAGTTGCATAACTTAGTATTGATCATATGATATTCTTTATACTAAATTAATTAAAGTGTAAATATGTATAAATATAAATGCTGGTAATGCTCAGTCTTTGGGTCTGCCTGAGTTGACTTTAAATCTGGATTAGTTAGAGAAATTTTCAAGCTCAGTTTCCTTTGGCTATGAGATAGATATTTATTAATGTTATTTTATCTTTATTTATATTATATTTATTAATATCTATCTCATAATATTGCTTTGAGGATTGAGTGACTCAATGCATGGAAAACATAGGTAAAATATCAGAGCAATATCCTTGAAGCAATTTTTCATTGTTATTGTTAACATTAAATGTGCAATTTTAGTGTCTTGGAGTTAAATAGCTTTCTGTAAAGGCCTTTGTTTTCTAGGAGATAGAGGACCAAATTACAGGAGCAAAAATTTGTCAAGATAGAAGGTGAGCACTGGGAAAACTGAAGCCATCTAAGTTTGAAATCTTTATGTATTTCATCTAAAAATTCTTATATTATTTTGTTTTGAGTGAAGAAATGTATTTAATTGAAAATTTATTTAGAAAGATGTGAGAGAGTGAGATAGCACAGCGGTGTTTGCCTTGCAAGCGGCTGATCCAGGACCAAAGGTGGTTGGTTCGAATCCCGGCGTCCCACATGGTCCCCCGTGCCTGCCAGGAGCTATTTCTGAGCAGAGAGCCAGGAGTAACCCCTGAGCACCGCTGGGTGTGGTCCAACCCCCCCCCCCCAAAAAAAAAAGAAAGAAAGATGTGAGAGAGATAAAGAAGGTGAATAAGTTCAAGAGTGTCCATAGCCAGCAGCAAACAAACAAACAAATGAGATACATGTTTGAGCTCAAAGAGCAAGAGTCAAAAACATTTTTTAATTAGTGATAGGAAATGTACACTGGTTAAAGGATGGGTGTTGGATCTTATGATTGAAATTCAATCATGAACAACTTTTTAGCCGTCTATCTCATGGTGATTCAATTAGAAAAATTAATTTAAAAATTATTCTTAAAATTTACACAGGAATTTTTGTGTGGTAGGAATATTTTCCTACCACACAAAGAACAAAATAATGAAAACTTTGAAACTAAAATCCATTTGAAAAGATTTTAAAATCTGAGTCTCATATGTCTTTATATTATACCATATTTTCCACCTGCAAGCTAATGCTACAGAAGTTAGCATCATGTGTTAGTGAGTATTTCTGTAGGAAGGTGCTAATGTTTCCTAAGCGGCATATGGGATTATATGTGAGAGTGATTTTGTAGCGATCTTATTAAAACTATTACAGAATCTGTCATGCAAGAAACAGAATCTCTAGACATACAGAAATAAAAATAGCAGCTTGAATATCCCAATGCACTTTGTAGTTATATATCACCTTTCTCAAGATGCTTCACACCTATTTTTCTTTTAAATAACATGTCATAAGTTAGTAAGTGGCAGAAATTGGGCTCCTCTTCAATATTACAGAAAATATGTTTGAGGGAGTTGACTGTTTCAGTAGGTACCATTAAAATTTTTCTTGACTTAGTTCAATATTTTATATTTTAATTAATTTACTAATAGTTAGAAAGCTTTTATTAGCAGAATATCCTTCATATACAAGAAATCACATAATTTAAAATACCCTGGTTTATTTAGGCTTTGTTTTATATGCTAAAACATAAGACCAGAATATATTTTCTAAGAAAAATAATAACTTGATTATGGATTAGAGTGCCATAAAATAAGCAAAAGTCAATCAGGCATGTACAATGTTTTCTTAATGACCAGACTTTGAACATACAAAAGATATAAATTGGAATAATCTTATTCTTCTGCTACCCAAAATCCAAGTTCTTTGATTAAAAATAAATATACCTTATGTATTGATCTTATTGTTATAATATAATTTTAATTAAAAATAACAACTGTAGGGGTCCGGGAGATAGCATGGAGGTAAGGCGTTTGCCTTTCATGCAAAAGGTCATC
>PVKC010034028.1:0-13811 GCA_004027635.1 Crocidura indochinensis | reverse complement strand
CTAGTCTCTGGTGTGAGATGATATGTAATCCTGGTTTCATCCCCAGCAGCATATGGTCCTCCAGTAGAGCCAAAGTGAGAAAGTATGCCTTGAGAACATTCTGGTGAGGCCGAAATAAAACAAATGGAATGTACCTAGAGAGTCACCACTTTCTCCTCCTTCAGCTTCTGATTTCCAAGAATCTTAAAGGAATTAAATGCAAAAATTAGATGTTTCTAAAATACTTCAAAATTAACATCTTTAAGAAATTAAAAGTGATTAAAAGGAATCACTATAAAAATCAAGTACCATATCTAAATTAAAACTTACTCTTTCCAGAGCCTGTTGTTATTTCTTCATTGAAACCTTTGTAACCACCTATTAAAGAATTTCATAGTAACAATGAATAAAGATACAGGGGCTGTGTGCATACCTTTTCATTTTCACTTCTTGCAGTCAAGAATAAACTCTAAAAATGGATAAATATCTTTAAAGTTCCTTCATACATATACATGAGACAAAATAAATGAATTCTTGATTTTTTTCCTCCTAAGTATTCAAAATGTGGAGGACAAAGGACACATATTACTAGTATTTTGACATCTCATTTCCTTGTTAATTCTTCTAATACTCAACCAAAAAAAATTTTTTTTCAAAAATAAACTAAGACATTTATGTTGGGATGCTACTAGATTTATTAAGAACAGAACTCAAAATATATTTGTACTCATAGCTATAAATTATATTAGATGACAGGAAATGCTTAAGGTGCAAAATTGGCCAAGAGAAAAGGCATATGAGGCAGAGCCAAGAGAAAACCAGGCAGAAGACTCCAAGAATCCTCTTACTGGTATCATACAAGACACTCCTTACTCCCCACTCCCCAAGGAGTCCTGATAATGCACTGAAAATGATTTCTACCAGGAAAGCTCATTAGAGATCATAAGTATTCAAGATTTTTATCAGAGGCTAATTGTAACCTGCCTGAAAATATACCAAAATTCCATGCCCCCTAGGAAAAAAAAAAAAAGGCATTCAGCATAAACCACAATGCTGAAAAAAAGTTTTAGGCAGAGTGAATCACTCATACTAGTGAGGGTGTTAAGAACCCTCCCCAAACACAAGTTCCCAAATGCCAAAGAATTTGAAATCCAGGCTTTCCAAAAGCAGTGATACTAGCTCCTATTAATATTAATCAATAGCTCATTTTAAACTTATTTTTCCAAATTTTAAATTGCTCATTTACTGTAAAACATTAGGTATAATTAGAAATAAAGAACTGTTATTGGATTTGAAAACCTACACATAATCCCCCCATTTTTACCTCTCAGATTTACTTGTCTAATATAGCCAGAGTTTTGAAATATTTTTGCAAAGAGGATGTGGGCAGTTGCAAAAAAAAATTGGTAGAACTAGTGATTAATAATTTTTCTAAAAAACCTTGGGCCCGGAGAGATAGCACAGCGGCATTTGCCTTGCAAGCAGCCGATCCAGGACCAAAGGTGGTTGGTTTGAATCCTGGTGTCCCATATGGTCCCCGTGCCTGCCAGGAGCTATTTCTGAGCAGACATCCAGGAGTAATCCCTGAGCACCGCTGGGTGTGGCCCAAAAACCACCCCCCAAATTTTTTTTCTATAGTGAACAATCCAAGAATCAGGACAAGGGGATGGAATTTCAAGATAACTGTTGTTTTGAATGCTTTCAGACCAACAACTATTTACTAGTCTAGAAAGCATTTTAAGGGGCTCGGGAGATAGCATGGCAGTAAGGCCTTTGCCTTTCATGCAAAAAGGTCATCGGTTCGAATCCCGGTGCCCCATATGGTCCCCCGTGCCTGCCAGGAGCAATTTCTGAGCATGGAGCCAGGAGTAACCCCTGAGCACTGCCGGGTGTGACCCAAAAACTGAAAAAAAAAAAAAAAGCATTTTAACTTATATATTAGTTCTGCAATGTATTTCATAGTAAAAAATTATATATGCAAAACTTTCATTATTTCATTATATCAAACCCTGTATCTCATAAGAAAAACGTTTTTAACATAAGGGATTAGACAGATAAATATATCTCAATATTTAACATATCCCATTTCATAATAATTTTATTACTTTTTGATGAATTTTCAGTAACTTCCAATGTTTGGAGGGAGGGGCCACAACACCTGGTGGTGCGCTTAGGGTTACTCCAGTCTCTGCGCTGAGAAATTGCTCCTAGCAGGCTCGGGGGACCATATGAGATGTTGGGAATTGAACCCTGTCAGCCACATCCAAGGCAAATGCCCTACCTACTGTGTTATTGCTCCGGTCCCATAACTTTCATTTTTAATTTACATATGAAGTTTCAGTATTATTTGTTTACATAATTAAATACATCAGCAATACATAATATCTATAATTAAAATTCCTGAACTGAAGAGTACAAATTCTATGCAAAGGTATATACGTCAATGTACAAGTGTATTGTTACACTTAAAATATTAAACTTTAATTATTGGCATTTTAACTACGTGAAGGGTAAATCAAGTAATAACTCACCGCGACCACTTCCACTCCCACTCCTGCTTGTATAGGTGTCATCATTACCTGTAAGACATAGTTTTGAAGAACATTTAGGGGGAACAAAGTTCCTCTTCTCAGACACATAAACCATCCAAGTCTTTCTATTCAAATATTGCACTATTATATTCAGGAGTCCTATTTTTTTCTTAGTATTATTTAATTTTCCTCTAGAATTTTTGAGATTTTTGTATTTTTTTAATAAATATTTTTATTTTGACCAAAGTGGATTACAAATCATTCACAGTAAAATTTTAGGTATATAGTGACATTGAATCAGGGGCATTCCCATCACCAATGTTGTCCTCCCCTCCCCAACCACCCACCATTCCCAGCATGCACCCTATATCCTCCTCCTTTGCTCCTGGGCTGCTAGTTTAAGTGATCCCCTCTGTGTCTAGCTTGTTGTAGATTGGGTATCAATCCTATTCTTTTAATACACCAATATTTTAATTCTTTTTGTTTGTTTGTTGGTTGGTTGGTTTTGGGCCCACCCTTCTCACTCTACACTAAGAAATAGCTCCCTGTAGGCCTGGAGGACCATAAGGGATGTCAGGGATTCAACCTGGGGGGGCTGCACACAAGGGAAATGTCCTACCTCTGTGCTATTACTCTGTCCCCAATATTTTAATTCTTAAATAATTTTCTCACTTGTCTATTTTAAAGATATAATTTTAGATCAATTTTATTTAGAGGTACTTGTAAAATTTAACGAAAATTTGAATCCCTTTATCTATTCCTACTCATTCCTACCTAACATTTGTGTTTTGTTACAAGTATCTACATGGACACATTAATAAGGTTACCAGTTTACAGTACATATTACACACTGTATATTTTATGGATTTGGACATACGTATAGTTACATGTATTATCAAAGTATTTAAACTTCCATGAAAATCTTTCAGGCTCTGTTTATACATTCCTCTGTCATAACCAAATATTCATTGTCTTTATCCCTTTGAATAGTTATGTATTTACCAAAATTCAACATAACTGAATTACCCACTATTGATTCTTTGCAGATTGTTTCTTTTGTATCTTAGTAATAGGTAAAATTCCACTGGATCTCTTCATAGCTCAATATTATATTTCTATTATAGATTATTAAGGCTTAATCCATGATCTGAATGCTGCACTAATTTAGTCATATCTGGTAATGTCTTAATCAATAATTGTTATTATTTTCATTTACTACTGAAATCACCCTCCCTTCAGAATTCTTTCCTTGAAATCAGTGAAAATTTCATCTTGTTTCTTCAAGAAAAATATCATCTATACACAAATTAACAGTGAAAAAATCCTGAGGCAAATTTCCCATTTATTTTTGCCTACTTTCTGAAAGTAGAAAAAAATCATGAACCAAATAAACCAGCTATTGAGCTAAATGTACATGTAAAATGGTTAATATCAAGTTAGAATTTCTATTTCTCACCTAATTCACTTAATGCTGGTCTTCTAGAACCAAAAAGGCCACCAGTGCGCTGTACTCTCTCATCCTGTTCCAACTCATTACCTATAGTTGTTAACAATAAAATTGTTACTATTAAGAATCTTAAAGTCGGGGGCTGGGCAGTGGCGCTGGAGATAAGGTGCCTGCCTTGCCTGTGCTAGCCTAGGACGGACTGCAGTTCGATCCCCCGGTTCCCCATATGGTCCCCCAAGCCAGGAGACACTTCTGAGCACATAGCCAGGAGTATCCCCTGAGTGTCATTGGGTGTGGCCCAAAAACCAAAAAAAAAAAAAAAGAATCTTAAAGTCATACAGTATAAAGAGAAAAATCAAGTTGCAATGTCAGATGTGAAATTAAATATTTTTCTTCATTGTAAAGAATTTTTTCACAACTTTCTTTAATTATAAATTAAGGTACTCAAAATACCTATATTCATTGCAGCACTACTTACAATAGCCAGAATCTGGAAATAGCAAGATGCCCTTCAACAGATGAATGACTAAAGAAACTGTTGTGCATACACAATGAAATATTATGCAGCCATCAGGAGAGAAGTTATGAAATTTTCCTATACATGAATGGACATGGAAACTATTATGTTGAATGATAAAAGTCAGAGGGAGAGAGATAAGACATAGAATAGTCTCACTCATCTGTGGGATATAAAACAAATAAAAGACAATATGATAATATGAAGGGTAGAAGGACCAGCCCATCTTATAAGCTTACACAAAGAGTGGTGAGTGCAGTTAGAGAAACAACTACACTAACAACTATCATGACCATGTTAATGAGAGAAGTAGAATGCCTGTGTCAAATACAGGCAGGGTATGGGGGAGAAGGGATTTGGGGGGCATTGGTGGTGGGAATATTACACTGGTGAAGGGGGGTGTTCTTTATATGACTGAAATCCAACTACAAACATGTTTGTAATCATGTTGCTTAAATAAAGATACTTTGAAATAAAACAGTCCTGGGGCTGGAAAGAGGACAATGGTACAGCATTTACCTTAGATGAAGTCAACTCAGGAGGGACTAAGTTGGATTACCAGCACCCATATGGTCCCCAAGCCTGCCAGGAGCTATTTCTGAGTGCAGAGCCAGGAATAACCCCTGAGCAACACTGGATGTAGTCCAACAACCAATCAATTAATAAATAAATTTGAAAAAAACAACAGTCCTACAAAAATCCATACTCTTTTGTTTTGTTTTGTTTTGTTTTGTTTTGGGGGGGGGGTCACACCTGACAGCACTCAGGGGTTTCTCCTGGCTCTAAGCTCAGAAATCGCTCTTGGCAGACTTGGGGGACTATATGGGATTGCGGGATTTGAACCACTGTCCTTCTGCATGCAAGGCAAATACCTTACCTCCACGCTATCTTTCCGGCCCAAAAATTCATATTCAATTATAAATATATCCCACAATAAAACTTTGACTTTATGAAAATCTTATCAAAATTATGGTTAACACTATGTAAAAATATGGAAAAGTTTGTTATCCCAATGAAGCAAAGGTTTCTGACCCAGAAATTTCACATGACTACATCTCACTGCTTAAACTTCAAAAAATCTCTACTGCCAAACAGCCAAATCATTACTAAAGTGACCCTTTAGGTCCCATGCTTTATGTTAAAGTGATAATTCACTAATAGACTATACCTATAATGGACTATACCTGTATTAAATTATTATTTACTATTTTTATTGCATATAAAAACATTAACTTGTCCTCTGTTGAGACACATGCAATCCAACAATGACTTCTACAGTCAATGAGCATTAAGAAAACCTAACTAGAGGAACTGGACTGTCACTTTGGTAAAAGAAAGTATAAAACTGGGAGAGAGCCATATTTTTTAAGGTGCCTATTATAAGGTTAGCAGTCACTATCAAGATTCTAAAATAGGGGCCCGGGAGATAGCATGGAGGTAATGCATTTGCCTTTCATGCAAAAAGGTCATCGGTTCGAATCCCGGTGCCCCATATGGTCCCCCGTGCCTGCCAGGAGCAATTTCTGAGCATGGAGCCAGGAGTAACCCCTAAGCACTGCCGGGTGTGACCCATAAAAACACACACACACACACACACACAAAGATTCTAAAATACTTAATACTAAGTCACAGAAAAAAACAAACAGCTAATAGTGATTAAGACTTGTGTTTTCTAGCGAATATGCAATTACATGTACCTACAACTAAAGTCATTATGTACTGTGCTAACCTACTCTAATTATCATAAGCTTATGTAATGGTAGATATTATATCTTATTATTTCCTTCTTACACGTGAAGCACACAATTTTCAATTCAATACTAACTTGGACTTCCAAGACCTCCTCCACGGCCACCTCTGAAATTGCCTCTTCCACCTCTTCTGGATGATGCGGAAGCTTCAGAATTATTTCCATCATGATAGCCTATAGTATTAAAACGCAAACACCAACAACACAAAAAAAAAATCTTGGGGAGACAAACCTTGGGCAACACAAAGAAATTTTGGGTACCAAAAATAATCCAGAAACTCTGGAAACACTTCAAGCACTGTATTAAGTCAAAGACATTAAATTATTTTAAGGCATTACAGATAGTAAAGTTTCACAATTACCAATATAAATACATGGTTATAATTTTTTAATCCACTGCTTTGAGAACCAGAACAATGACTAAAGAAAAAAGTCACAATAAATTATCAAAAGTGGTCACAAGCCACAAAAAGATTAATTCTGGATTTGTATTTGCTGCCTATAAAAATAATAAACATCTAACTTGAAGCACAGATAAAAAGGCACATATGAAGTCTGATTTCCTGTAATAAAACATTTTAGAATGACTGAAATCACTAAAAAATATCAGTAAAAACAACTCATGTAAAATTTTATCACAAATAACACAAAATGAAATCAGTGAGCCAAAATGCCAACTGGGAAGAAGATAAATTGAGATCAAACAATTTTTATGAAGTTGTGACTACATACATCTTAAAAAAACTGAATAGGGGTCAACTCCATAGTACTAAGAAGTAGCCTCCCAAACCAACCTCTCAAAAAGAATTTGAGGGAAAGGTGGCCCTAGAATAATGATTATGATAGCTAACATATGCTATCTTTTATTTGTTGTTGTTTTGTTTTGTGGGGGTCATACCCAGCAGCGCTCAGGAGTTACTCCTGGCAGGCTCAGGGGACCATATGGGATGCCAGGGATTGAACCTGGGTCTGTCCCGGGTCGTCTGCATGCATGGCAAATACCCTACTATTGGGCTATCATTCTGGCCCCTAGCATAGGGAAACAAGAAACAGAAATCCCAATGAATTAATTTCATTGAGTAAAGATAATTCATATCATTTTTGGCCAATTATTTCCCTAAAACAATCCTATATTTATACTGATCACACTGGGAATAGAAATAGGCTAATGACACCAGGAAAAATTAAAAGTACATTTATTTCCATGATCCAGAAATTCTATTTCTGAATATACACCTATGTATAACCAAAGGAAACACTAAAATATTTATAGCAACAGTTTCAAAATATCCTAAAAGTAGAAAAAATACAAACATTTCAACAAGTGTAAAATAGAGCAGTATTGAGTAATGATCTATAATTGTAATCAACAATATAAATGGGTCCCACAAATATACTAAGAAAAAGACAAGCAAAGAAGAACCTGCATAGTCAGAGGATATGTTAGGATAATGGGTAGGGTGCTTGCCTTGCACATAACTGACCTGGGTTCAATCACCAGCATCCCATATGGTCCCCTGAACACCACCAGGAGTAACCCCTAATCATCGCTGGGTGTGGCCCCAAAACAATAAAGAACCAAAATTCAAGAGTCTGTTTATATTAAAGACTAAAACAGACAAATTGATCTATGCTGTTAGAAAATTAGTTAAAGTCAGTAGATGTTACAACTGAGTAAAAGTAACATTGAAAGGGGTTTACAAGGTGCTGTAATTTCTGTTTCCTGAGTACTTTTGTAGGTGCAATATTAGGGAAAACTCACTGAGCTATGCATTCGTAATTTGTATACCTGTCTTGTGCAATAGCATTATACTTCAAAACAAACTTGAACATATTACACAGATAAGACATATTTACAGATTTACCATTATATACAAACTTCCTACCCTCAAATGTACCTATCTATACAAAGATTGAGAATGATCTAAAAAATGACTGACCCTGCTTGTCACTCTAAAATAGTAAACAAGTCATCATTAAGCAGAGATACAAAACTGGATTATTTTATTAGCTCGCTTAAATATGAATTACTCCCCCCCAAAAAAAAACTGTACAATGATACTATTCTGAAACAGACTTACTAATTCATTAAAATGGTGACTTATCAAGTCCCTCTTTGTACTTCATAGCATATTTTAGAGTGGGGGGGTATGACTTAAGTGATACAAGAAAAAAAGAGGACACTGTTGAATATTCACTAAAGCATTAAGAGCATAAAATATACTGAATTACTTCTCTTCAAAGGCTTTAAAACCATGTTTCCTTGTAACTTTTATAAAATTAATTTTGTCAATTTAATATTTCTCTGAAGTAATATGGTCCTTACCTCCTCTCTTGGAAAACCCTCTGTTCCGTGTTTGATTATCTTCACAATCATCATTAGATTCTTGAATAAAAATTTAACAAGTGAATAGCATCTAAATAGCTAACTTAAAGTTATACTATCTAAAAAATAGAACTTCTATAAAATTAGCAAAAAAAATAGATATACTTTTACTTTTTTGGTTTTTTGTTTTGTTTTTTTGGGCCACACCTGGTGACACTCAGGGATTACTCCTGGCTCTGTGGTCAGAAATCACCCCTGGGTTGGGGGGACCATATGGGACACCAGGGATCCAACCAATTGAACATTCAGGGTCAGCTGCAAGGCAAACGCACTACCGCTGCACTATTTTCTGGCCCCCCAAAATAGGTACCTTTTAAAATATGAAGTTAATTCTTAATTGTTAATAATAATATAGGTATTTAGATATATTATATATATTAGTAGTTAGACTTAACAAAAAATAAATATCAAAATTAATAAACCATAATGCCCCAAGTGTTAGGCATAAACCTCCCAAACAGAATTTCATAAATATATATTTAACTAACATCTATCTACACTATTATTAGTCAAGAGTGGATCTCAATTATGGTTCAGATTATCACTGAAAACAAAATTCTCTTATGTTATTATTTTTTGCATTTTGCCTTCTTAGTAAAACTGAAACAGTGGTGAGTTTTTTTGTTGGCTAGTTTTTTTTAGAGTATTTTGTTTTTTGCTTTTTTGGCCACACTCGGGGTACTTTGTGGTTACTCCCGGCTCTGCATTCAGAAATCATACTGTCAGGCTCAGGGGACCATATGGGATTCTGGGGGTCAGAACCAGGTCAGCCATGTACAAGGCAAATGCCTTCCTGAAGTGCTATCACTTCAGCCCCAACATTGGTGTTTTAAAATGTATGCAAGATTTTCCTATTTGCTCTAATTAAAGAATTTGGAGACAGTTTGGCTTTTGTTTCAATAACATTCTTACAACCACTATCAGGGTTCTTAAACTACATGTGATTAGTGTCCAGAAGGCTATCTTAGTATTCTCTGTAGAGATGCTTTAAAATAAATTACCAATACCTCCTTCGATAGGTAGTAAGAATTAGCAAAGAATAAATTTTCAAACTTTGAGACTTACATATTACTAATATAATTTTGAACAATAACAGAATTTTCTAAAGATTTCTACAAAACCTTGGGGAAACCAAAGATCATTTCAAGTATTCTTTGTACATTCTATGAATGTTTAGTATCTGGAACTTTTTAGCTTAGTGATAACATTAAGGGGATAGACAACTCATCAGTTACACAATGATACACACCTCTTGTTTCAGGCTCATATTAGAGCATAAGTTAACAAAACAAGTATTCCAGAAGAACTTTCTTAGAAGCAGAATTTAATGTTTTATGGGAATTGAGCAATATGATAGAATGGGATCCTAGAATAATGACAATTGCTAATAAATGTTGCCTTAAGGGGGAAAGAGTGAATTTGAGACCTGGTAGGGAAGAAGAGTTTTCACGTAATTTTTGTTAAACTGTTTCTCTGAAACAAACCTACAGTTACTTAGACCACAATGGGAATTAAAATAGGCTAATGACATTAAGAGAAAATGGATGAATTACATTCTAAGAGCAAAGGAAACATTTTTTATGATTTTACAATTGTCTATTTCAATATTTAAAATTATTAAAACCCTATAGTAAAGTCAAACTCAAACAAAATAGCTGGCCAAAAGATTAGTTATAATCTATTAATTATATAAAATAAAAACACATGTATAACCTAATATATTTGGTGCTGTTCAAAATAATGTTAAAACTTAATTATGTTATTTTATCTTGAGATATTTAGTATATTTTTCAAGATAATACTAATGATAGGAGGATTAGGTCTCAAACTTCGAACTTTTACTAGGCTGTTCCCTCTAACTGAAGCAATATTACAGAAACGATATCAACAAAACGTGCTATCCATAAGTGTGCAAGTAAAAGCTTATATCATTATATAATCTAATCCTGTCTTTAGAAAATATTGTCAAAATAAAAGAATTTAATCTATAGACACTTTTCAAATTCTATAAGTACTAAAAATGAGAAAAGAACAAAGACATTCTTTTTTCTACAATGGTCTTCAAATGTTGGCAAAAACTAGAATTTATACTTCAAAGCATTTTGGCTCACCACTAAAAAGACAAATGAGTAGTAAGATCTTTGATAAATTAAAATGATTCTCAACATTAATCGATTACAACAGATTAGGCTAAGCAGAAATGTAAAATAATAAATGTGGTATTTTTCTTTTCTCAAATATTTGTTCTGTATTATATATACATTTTTTCATTTAAATGGGACAGGAGGTAAGGCAGTGAAGAATGAGAATGACAACAATTTGGTTAAACAGTCATATTTGATATATAAAAACTACCTCATTCCAAAAGGATTTTAAAATGATCAGATATAGGCTGGTTTTGATTTTAACATTCACTATTAAACTAGTATTCGAGATTAAATCCCAAATATTTAGATAAATGTCATTTACTGTTTATGATGATAGTGTTTACTACTAAATTTCATGCATTTACACACATTCTCATTTAATTTGCATTATTAACTATAATATGTATAGCTTCTATTCTACAGAATAGGAAACTAGGCCAGCAAAATTAAGCAACTAGTGCTAGGTTATTCTATCTTTGCAGGTAGCAGACTAGAAATATGAAACCAAATCTAGAATTCCTAAGTTTGTTATGATTCATACAAAAGTGATTGTGAAAAAAGAGCATCAGAATCACCACGTCTTTTTAAATAAGGTCCTACTTAAATTTATACAATCATCTTATTCCAAGAAAGCACTGTTATTTTATGATAGCCCATTACTTTTTTTTTTATAATTCCCCATGTCAGACTATCAATACTTTGACATCCCTGAATTCAGCATTGAGTTTAGATTCACATTTGAGTCTGAGTAGGAAGTGTATGTCCAAAAAGTCTACTATATTTAAGTATAATGATGTGAAAACTTAATTCTTAATTTGTTTATTCTACTATCTCTCCCCCATCCCTTTTTTGACAAAGATTGCAGATAGCAGTAGTAGTAAAAGAAAAAAAAGTTGAACTGCGGGCCAGGAAGATGTAGCTCAAGGATAGATGCCTTGTAAAAAAAATATTATAACACAATGATTTACCAAGTTGTTTATAATACATTAAATGTTCAAACACCAAGCCTACCACCAGGGTGACCTTCCCTTCACCAGTGTCCTGATTTCCTATCCACCATCTGACCTGACCTCTTGTAGGCACAAATTTACTTCATATTGTTAAAACACAAAGGCAAATGAATTATAAGAACTTAGATCAACAGGATCAATTTGAAATAATTGTATCTCTCCATAGCATTTCTAAAGAGCACATGCTTTCTCCCTATGAACTTCCTGCTGCTAAGTACAATCCAGCACCACAGTGTAATCTTACAACAAAAATGTGTGGTCTTTAATTTTGCAGCCACAAAGTTGAACCTTTTAAGAGAAGTAAGACATGTGATAGTAGGTTAAATAAAAATATCACAATTCTTAGTTAAGGTTCTGTTGTACAATGCTCTCACTTAACAAATTGCTTTATAAATAATTAAGAATTCAAGTGGGCTTAGACACTTAAGTCTCCATGGACTGTGTACCCTTGGTTTCAAATTTTGAAAAACATTGAACTTACCTTTCCTGAAACCAGTACTATCACTTTCTTCAAACTTGTTTGAAAAACCTATACAAAATATAAAATTAAATGTACAAATTTCTAAAAACAATGACCTATTTCTCTGTGGCAAAAAAACAAACAAAAAAAGTATTATAGAGACAGTGTCTCTGTTTACTTAAAAAAAGAGGGGAGGGGGTAAATTGGTGAAGAGAGATGGCTCAAGGAACTGGAGTATGTGTCCTGGGTTCAATTTCCAGCACAGTATAGTCTCTGGGAACCACTAGGAAGAGCCCAAAAACAAAAGGATAAACCACAAATAACTGCATAAAAATTGGTAATTCATACCAATTGCATTACAATTTCTTCTTTATACCATTTTATTAAGGTTTAAAAAGTCAGTCTTTTTTTTTTTATTAACTCAGGTGCCATATATAGATATGCACTAACAGAGATATACTACTATTGTATACAAGTAATTGGTTTCAGAAATTTGTGAATGATATATGCAAGAGAAGTAAAACAGCATTGTAAATCCATTGTAAAACTTTAATAAAGATTTGGGAACAAAGCAACAGCACAGCAGTAGGGCATTTGCCTTGCATGTGGCTGACCCAAGACAGACCTGGGTTCGATCCCCAGCGTCCCATATGGTCCCCCAAACCAGGAGCGATTTCTGAGTACATTGCCAGCAGTAACCCGAGTGTCACTAGGTGTGGCCCAAAAACCAAAAAAAAAAAAAAAAAAAAAAAAAAAAAAAAAAAAAAAAAAAAAAAAAAAAAAACCAAAAAAAAAAAACAAAAAAACCCCAAAAAACAAAAACCTTTTTTTTTGTTAAGCTTCTCTGTGAGCAAATACACTCTCAAAAAGCAGACAATACTTGCAGAAAATCTATTATCACAAAATCTAATCTTTGAAGTGTGTTTAGAAAAAAATATTCTAATGCCCTTTGTTGCTTGACATCCAAATCCCCCTCCTCAAAAGTGAACAACTGGGTTTTGTTGAAGAATTTTTTTTGTAACTTTTGGATCCAAATCTTGTTTGTAATCATGGTGCTTAAATAAAGATATTTAAACAAAATACAAATAAAAAAAGATCAAGCTATTGTGCCAAGGCATCATAAATTTTCATGAGAAAAGTTTTATAAGTAAAATTCACCATGGACATGAGATTACAAGGAAACTGTTATTAATTCCATAAGAAATGAATCCATGGGGCCGGAGCAGTAGCACAGACATAAGGTGTTTGCCTTGCACGCAGCTGACCTAGGACGGACTGCGGTTTGATCACCCAGCATCCCATAAGGTCTCCCCCGCCCCCACAAGCCAGGAGTGATTTCTGAGAACAGAGCCAGGAGTAACCCCTGAGCGTCACCAGCTGTGGCCCCAAAACAAAAACAAGCAAAAAAGAGAAAAGAATCTACGTGAAGTCTAAACAAGATTCTAAACTCAGATTTCATATCCACAAACACATTGAAGTATACCAAGATGGGAAAACACTATTCCTTATGGCCCCCCAAAAGTAACTACTGTCCTTTGTGCTAGTTTGAGTTTATAGGTATTTTACCCTTAAATTATTTCTCTA
>PVKC010034027.1:0-13679 GCA_004027635.1 Crocidura indochinensis | reverse complement strand
AAAGAATTAACTACAAAAATAAAAATCTAAATAAAATCTTAAAATCATATTCCATAATTTGTCCTCCAAGTTCACTCAAGAAATTGACAAGGCTAGGGTTACAACTGATGCTCACTCCATATGTGAAAGGATCCATGCCATCTAAAATGTGAGATGAATTCCATTTGCCTCATGTTCCAAATTGACAGATTAGGTTGTATTTGATAGTGGCAACACCAGTGTCTTTATCTCAATAATTGTGCTCTGCAAGATTTTATAATGGGGTATTATTTTTAAAATTCCACTAACTTAACTTGTTTAAATATTGTTCAGAAATAAATTCTTATTATCAGAGATCAGGTGAGGTTAGTTGTTTAAAAAATTAAAATATCCATTTCTGTTTATTCACATAAATATGTATAAGCTCTCTAGATAGTATATAGAAAATAATTTCTTGTTCATACTTTTGGGTTTTTGTTTGACTTTGGGCCATATTCAGTGGTCCTCTGGGCTTGATGCTGAGTCTGTGCTCAGGGGTCACTTGGAATGATTTCCTCAAACTCTTATCTTTTTATTCTTATTTTTTGTGTTTTAACTTTAATTTCTCAGTCTGATTTTGCTTAGGAATATTTCCCTCTGGTGTAAAAAAAATGGGTGCCACATCTGCAGGCTTTGATCTTCAGAGCTTTATAACCACATGTAAATTTTTATGGGAAAAGTGTTTATAATTTGCTTAAAACAAATTGTAGTATCACCTTCCCATGTTACTTTATGTAAACTAATAAGGCATCATTGTTTTTTATTTGTTTGCTTTCTTCTATATAAATTAATTCAGCACATAACAAAAATCATCCCTGACTTCTTTGTATCTGTTTGTTTACAACCTGGTTTCTCCCAAAACAAAAATTGTCTTATCTGTAAACCTGGGTGGGACAGGCTCAGGACAGCCTGAGCTATCTGCTCTTACTCTTCCTACTACCCCACCTCTTCTCAATAAAAACATTTCTGGCAAACAGCTTGCACTTCATATGATATAGAAGATTACCAGACTACGCATGTCTCATCCTCAGCCTGGTTGGTCTGGATTATTTCATGTGTGATCCTGCTTCAGACTTGTACACCTGGGGTTGAGCTCACAACTCATGGATTTTTATTTTACAAGTTCCTGCTTCTCTTGAAAGGACAACTTCAAAAAATTTTTAATTTATTTTTAATAATGAAAAATATTTAATTACCATAAATTAAAAAATTATTCATTGTTGAGTTTCAGGAACATAATGTTGGAGCACCCATTTCTTCACCAGTGTCTACCTCCCTCCACCAATGTCCTCAGTTTTCTTCCTGTCCCCTAGATTACCTCTATGCTAGCCACTTTTTCCTTTTAAACCCAAATAATTAATGCCAACAGTATCTTGACACCTGACAGTTTAAAGTGATTTTTTACACAATTAATTTTCTTGGTCTTTGTAACATTACTTTAACTTGGTTTTTGAAGGTCAACTGAAGATTTATATTGATTGAGGTACTATAATACTATAAGTGATGGTATCCGTGCCCATAATTTCAACACTACACTCATCATCTGTGTACCTGCCTCCATTAAGCCACTCTCTTTCAAACCCCTTCCCAACCTTCTCTCTAAACTCAGTTTTGTGTATTTATTCTCTCATTGTGTTGCCTTTAGCTCTTTGTTGCTACCTTGCCCTGTAAATCTCATCTTTAATCCCACCAATGAGTGAGATTATTCTGTATCTGACCCTTTCTTTCTGATGTACTTTACTCATAATGTACTCTCCAAATTTATTCAGGTGGTGGTAAATTGCAAGATTTTATCCTTTCTTACAGCTGCACAAGATTCCATTACATATATACACCACTACTTTTTTTCCATTTATACATTTGCAGTTGGACACTTGGGTTGGCTCAATATCTTGACTATGGTACTATTCTGGCTTAATATCTGTGTGATTTTAAGTAAGTTTTTTGACCTTAATCTCTATAACCTTCAGTTTTTCCTTGGTAAACTTTTGTTTCTTCAAAGATTTTTTTAGAAAGATTGTGAAAATCAGATCATATACATGTGTATCTATCTCTACTTGTTTGCATATTTATTTTCTGTATCTTATGTCAGTCAGAATTTAATGAGTAGGATGCATTTTTCAAATAAATGATAGTTTAAACTACTTTTTTTTTCAGGGGAGAGCGCACACGCAGTCTCCCACCACCATAAATTATGCAGTCGAGTTTCCCACATTTGGGGAAATCGCAGGGGTCAGCACGCTGGAGTGTAATGGGCGAGCCTTATCCTGGGGAATCCACCTTCTTGATCATGGAATCATCCCTGCCAGGTAAATATTAAACTACTATTTTATAAATAAAAAACCAAACCTAAGTGTATAGTGCAAAGCAAGCATTCAAAAGTCTTTGGATAAAGTAAAGCTTTTATTCTAAAAGCTATTCACCTCTTCTCAACTCTCACAGCAAAATAGCCAGCCAAAAAGCTTCTGCACACTTTCTTCAATTTGATCTAACACTCTAAAAGACTTATGCATAAAACTACACTTTAGCATTATGGGAAAGTGAATCTTAATGGATAAATCCCAACAATTATTTAAGCTAAGTGAACACATTGGCTAACATTCTAATCCCAACTGGGAGAAAAGTAGAACAGAAATGACAAAAGAAAACTGCAACTATAAACAAGTATGATCCAGTTAAAGAACTCTGAAGCTGATGATGCTCACTCAGAGACAGAGATGTCAACAGAGACTCATTGAAATTGGAATCCAACTTGCTCTCATCTGATATTCAAAGTATTTCCCTTATTTTCTGCTATTTTCGTCAATCACCCAAAATGCCACAAAGAGATTCCAGGTAGAAGAAAAGGCAAACTATTTTTCCCTTATTTTCTCAGTTCTTTTTATGCCAAGGAGGTCAGATTGCTACATTTGTTTTTACTTGGCAATTATAATATAAAGTTGGCATTCACTGAGTTCTGACCTGTGTAAAACACTGTGAAAATGTGGTTGCTCTAATTCTCCCAACAATCACACATAATGGTTCCTCTGAAGGCAAAAGGATGCCCTCCTGGAAGATTTTTTTAATCAGCTTTTAATATCTGGGTGACTTTAAGAACTCAAGTTAATAAATGTGAGGAAAAAGTCATGTGAGAAGTTGAGTTATGTTTCCAACTTGAAATTTCTGTCTATCTAATTGATCAACTTTCCTAAAAAGGAACACATCATTTGTTCCAGGAATATTCACTGAGCATATAATAGAAATCCTATTTGATGGTATTCATTTAACCATCAAAGATTAAAGCCTTTGTGATGGATGAATTGATAAAGTCTTATTATATGGAAAAATGAAAGAGAAAAAAGAAGAAACTGCTAATTTAAGCTGAAGAGTTCCAGGAAAAGCTACTTTATATGGAAATTGTCACATTTCTATTACTTTTAATTTTTTGGTATTGCAGACCAAACTTAGGACCTCAAGAACACAATATGTGTGTTCTGCTGTTAAGCCATAGACCCTATCTTTCTTTCTATATTCTTTATCCCCTTGTTTTGCCCCCAGATGATTAACCTATACTGTGATTTGAAAGATAGATTAGCTGGATTTGGAATCCATATCCTCCGACTGATTTTGTCAAAGGAAAAGGAAGAGGATATTCTTTTGGCTGGAGGGATGTAGTGGCCACAGGATTCTATCCCAGCAAAGGTCATTTTATTTTCTGTAAAAACTTGTCAATGAACAAATGTTGTGGAAGAAGTTGTGTGGTACAGTGAAAGTTCTCCAATATTAACTCATAAGAGACTGAAGATATTGTAACTATCTGGTCATTCACTAATTGGATAACATGAAGGAATTCAATTTTCTTCTAATCAGTAAAATAGAAGATTGAAATGGTTGGATGAGTTGGAAGGTCTACTTCACACAAAAATTGAGTCATTGTAGATTTCAGAAACAAAAAAATAGTCTACTTGAGAAGTCTACATAAAAGTGAGTCAGTCTATCTATTGATTTAATTATTGTTTATTCCTAGCATGTTTATTTAAGAACATGAGTTTTATGGTCAAAATATTTGACTCAACTTACCCAGGATGGATCCTGGTTTTATCTCTGGCATCCCATATGATCTCCAGAGCCTGCCAGGAGCAATTTCTGAGTGCAGAGCCAGGAGTAGCACCTGCATGCCTCTGGGTGTGGTCCAAAAATTTATTTTTTTACTCAAGATGTGGTTTATCTACCTACAAATATGAAGAATTAACTTACTGACTTCATTGAGTTTCCATTTTCTCATTTCAAAATGTATATAATATTGCTTACATCATAGGGCTATTAGAAGATGAGAGAAGGAAATGTGAGCCAGGGTTCCTCTAGAGAAATTGACCTCTAGAATGTGTCTGTAGAATGTGCATGTATGTGACAATATGTGTTTGTATGTATGTGTTTGTAAATAATAGACTTACTGGGTGGGGTTAAAAAAGAATAAATTTAACTAGATTAATTGAGGTTGATAAATTAAAAATCTACCATATAGACTTACTAGAAACAAAGGAAGAGTTGCTGTTACTAGAACTCATTGAAAGTCTCTGACAGAAAATACTCTTTCTGGAGAGGAGATCAGTTTTTCATAAGTCTCTTTGCTAATTTAATGATGCCCACCCACAAAAATATGGAAACTTAATCCAGTATTTAAATTTAAATTTGATTTAAATATCAATATTATATAATAAATATTTTCATAACTATACCCATAAAAAAGTGATCAAAGTTAATTACAAGCCTTTCACAGTAATATCGAAGGTATATAGTGACAATGAATTAGGTTCATTCCCACAACCAGTGTTGTCCTTCCTCCATCCCTATTCCCAGCATACATCCCATACCTCCTTGCTTTGCCCCATGGACTGTTAGTGTAACAAGTCTCCTTTGTGTATAGCTTGTTAAAAATTGGGTATTGATTCTGGTGTCATTGACTATGGGTTTGGTGCTTAAGTCTGATTGTTTTTTATTTCTACTCAATATTCATATGACTGGTTGTTCCTGGTACCATCCATTTTTCCCCCTCAATTTATGAGGGAGAACAAGATGACTCAAATTCTGTGGTTCTGTTGGAAAAAAGAAGAAGAAAAAAGAGCTGGGAGGAATCTGTCTAGAGGCTATAAATATCATTTCAAAAGAAGAAAGAAAAAAAAAAACAAAAAGAGAAAAACAAGCAAGGACAAAAACCACATCACCAGTAACAAAATAATCATCACCTAAACAACAACCACAAAAAGGAAAATGAAAAATGGGTGAAAAAATGAGTGGCTGATGTGGCAAGGCTTTGTGGGCTTTTTGTATTGTTTTGTTTCTTGCACAGACACAGCATGTATTGGGGAAGTTAGAAAGAGAATTCCCTTGACCTAGGAGATACAGAGTTTCTTCAAGAGCATTCTTCAAGTATTCTTCTTGAAGCATATTGTCATGGGCACAACTCAGTCTCCATACATGCTCATTATTGAGCCCCAAGGTCTTTTTATGGTGCCAGGAAACTTTCTGCTGAGTTGTGAATGACAAAATCAGTCCTCTGTAGCTAGAGATCTTGGTATTTCAATGGGTCATAGGAAAATGTCTAAGATAGAGTCTTTGTTTGTTTTTGCTTTGTGTGTTTGTGTGTGCATGTTTTGGGTCACACCTGGCAGCACTCAGGAGTTACTCATGACTCAATGCTCAGAAATCACTCCTGGCAGGCTCAGGGGACCATATGGGATGCCAGGATTCAAACCACAATTCTTCTGCATGAAAGGCAAATGCCCTAACTTCATACTATCTCTCTGGCTCCTAGGTTAGAGTCCTTCTTTATATTTCTAGATCTGTTCCCTCATGCTTATTATAATAAGTCTTCTGTAATTAGTGATCTTGGTTTTTGCACGGATCATAGGTCAAAGCTTAGGATAGAGTCTTTATGGCTCCAGAAATTCTGCTCAGTCACGGTTGTCAAAGTCAGAACTCTGGGATTAGAGATCTTGGTTTTGGTACAAGTCTTAGACTGAAACCTAGTATAGGATCGTTCTTATTGGTTCCAGGAAACGTTCTGCCCAGTTGCAGTTGTCAAAGTCTGGCTTCTGTAATTAATGATCTTGATTTTTGTGCTGGTCAAATGATAGCATGTCTTCTGATTTCATCTTACTGTTAGGTGATGAGATAGGGGCAACCTGCTCTTCGATCAAGTTTTTGCTATTTCCTCATTGTCAGGTTGTTGTATCAACCTGTCACAAGTTGGTGCCAGAGTGGTATCAGGGATTTTCCCAGGGGGAGTTTCGGTTCCTAGTGCTATTGCAGGGAGCTGTGTCAGATCTTCGTTCGGGATCTGGGGTTAGGGGTTGAACAGTCAGGTCAAGTCATGAAATTTTCTTATACATGGATGGAGATGGAGAGTATTGCACTAAGTGAAATAAGTAAGAGAGAATTGGTGGACATAGAACATTCCCATTCTTTGTGGGATATAAGGAAAATAAAAGGCAGAATTATTAAAAGATGAGGGCTAGGAGGGCCAGACCATAGTAAGAAGATTGCAACAAAGAGTGGGAAGTGCAATTAGAGTAGAGAAGGGTCCACTATGACAATGACAGAACTGACACTTTGGACAAGAATTATGGGCTGAAAGGGAATGCACTCTTCATTATGCTATCCCTTCATTAAGAACAGTGCAAACCACAATGTCAAAAAAGAAAAAGAGAGAGAGAGAGAAAGAAAAGGAAGAGATAAAAGCAAAATGCTTACAGGGCAGGTGTGGGTGGGGAAGGTAAATGGGGACATGGGTTGTGGGAAAAGTGCACTGGTGAAAGGTGGTGTACACTCTTTTTTTTTTTTTTTTTTGGTTTTTGGGTCACACCCGGCAGTGCTCAGGGGTTACTCCTGACTCCATGCTCAGAAATTGCTCCTGGCAGGCACAGGGGACCATATGGGGCACCGGGATTCGAACCGATGACCTTTTGCATGAAAGGCAAGCGCCTTACCTCCATGCTATCTCCCGGGCCCCGGTGGTGTACATTCTATAACTGAAACTCAATCACAAAAATATTTGTAGTCATAGTGCTTAAAGTAATTAAAATAAAAATTGAAGAGGGGCTGGAGTGATGGCGCAGCAGTTGGGCTTTTGCCTTGCACACGGCTGACCCAAGATGGACTGTGGTTCAATTCCTAGAATTCCATATGGCCCCCCAAGCCAGGAGCAATTTCTGAGCACATAGTCAGGAGTAACCCCTAAGCATGACCGGGTATGACTCCAAATCCAAAATTAAAAAAAAAAATAGAAAAGTACTGATAAATTTAGCACAGTCTCCATCACAGAAAATTAATAATAAAATTATGTATGATGATGATGATGATGATGATGCTTTAAGAACATACATTTCACCCTAGGTCTTAGGCTAGGTTCTGAAGACATAAAAATTTCAGTAAGCTTTCCGATCTTTACAATAGCGTTTGAAATGTGAGAAGGAAAGTGAGACATAATAAATATGGGCACTCAGAGTATATTAAAAAAAGGTCCGAAATCAGAATGGATTGAGGTCAGTAAAGATCACTTAGCTAAAAGCTTGATGGTTGAATAGACCCTGGCTAGATAAATGGACATTGGAGGAAGACAGAGCACATGTAAGCTAATGAAATAAGTGCATAGAATTAGAAAAAGAAAAAGAATATTGTTGATTCATTGACTTGGAAATAGTTCATCATTTATTGGTACATACAATGAAGAAAGAAAAATGGTAAAAGATTGATGAGGTTAAACCCATGAAAAGCCCTTTTCAAGATAACCAGTTTGGACTTATCCCTAAATTAATAGTAATTAAGAATATAATAATGATGTTGGAAATAGAGAAAGTAAACAAATTTAGATCTCAAGAAGTGGACTAGACAAGGCCTGATGATTGATTTAATACTTTGATTGGGAAGATGGAAAGGAGGGGAGACTCAGGCTTAGAAACTGCTACAACTCAGGTGAAGAATTAAAGCCCTTTGGATGGTCTTGGATGGTGGTGGATGGTGATGGAGGGATAATAGGCCTTTCTCCTCCAGCCTAGGACCACATGTATGCACCTCCCCCAGCCGTCGGGGCTGCAGTGTCAGGAAAGTGGCAGGTAGAAAACTCACAGGCAGGCTTCAGGGTATATCATCTTTATCCAGGCCGTGGCCAACATGAGTGGCCTATCATAACCATTTATGCTGAATCCCTTTTTAGCCCTGCATAGTACCTTGTCCCTCAGCCATCTCCTCACCATCCATCTTCCTTGTTCAATCTCTCTCCAAACTCCTCCTCCAAATCTCCTCATCAATCCTCTCCCGGCCTTCCAGCCAAACCTTTGTAACCTACCAAAGACCCCTCCCAGAAATGGGCAGGTCTATTAGCAGGTAAGGTTACAAGAATAATGGAGGATGGGCAACACTTGGGAGTTGGAATGATAGCACAGTGGGTAAGGTTCTTGCTTAGAATGTGGCCAACCTAGGTTTAATTTCTGTATCCCATATGGTCCCCAAGCCTGCCAGGAGTGAATCCTGAGAACACTAAGCATTTTCAGGTGTGGCCCCAAAGTAACAACAAAACAAAACAAAACAAACAAACAAACAAACAAAATCGAGATGGAAATAAAATCTGTTAAGATCTTTTGAACCTCATGAAAGATACGGTGAAAAGATCAGAGGCCTCTGCAATGAACAGTCGTAGTTCGCTTTTCTTGTCCCTAATTTATAAAATAAAGACATTGAATTTTGTATGCTTTGAAAGACTCTGCATTGTTCTCAATTTTTCCAATCCTATGATTGCTGATTTCTTAGGGGGTACAAGGGGGACACTTCAGGAGGTGCTGATCAAGCCATACATATAGTGCCAGAGAACACATCCAGGGAACCTACATGCAAAGCATATAATCCAGCCCTTTGAACCATCTCCTTAGCTCCCTGTAATTTCTTTTATCTTTATTCATAATTGCCTTTTTTGGAGGGGCACACCTGGCATTGTTCAGGGCTTATTCCTGGTTCTGCACTTAGGTTTCACAGAGGTGGGGCTCAGGGGACCATATGGGGTGCCAGGATTGAACATGCAGGGTAAATGTCTAATCTACTATTGCTCTCATCTCATAAACACATTTTTTGTACCACACCCGGTGACATTTAAGGGTTACTCATGGCTATGCGCTGAGAAATCACTCGTGGTGAGAGGGACCATACGGGACTGTGCTATCACTCCGGATCCC
Organism: Crocidura indochinensis; assembly: GCA_004027635.1. Lineage (NCBI taxonomy): Eukaryota > Metazoa > Chordata > Mammalia > Eulipotyphla > Soricidae > Crocidura > Crocidura indochinensis. The sequence goes on along the minus strand of PVKC010034027.1, from coordinate 4,455 downwards.
CATAAATACATTTTTTGAATGTAAAAAAAGCAAAGCAGGGTTTATTCCAGAGTGAAAGTTTGGACTAAGGAAAGAAAAGGTTAGAGGAAAAAGGAAAGTATGTGAAGTGAATGCAGAAAGTTTGAAAATATGCAGAAGGAATTGAAGATGTACTAGGAAAGAAAATGCATAATCAAATTGGATGATTATTATTATACTGTGTATTTACACGTTATAGTGTTTCTATGTTATTGAGTGAAGATGGGGTTCTAATGAAGTCTTATAAACATATGGGACACCGGGATTCGAACCAACCACCTTTGGTCCTGGATTGGCTACTTGCAAGGCAAACGCCACTGTGCTATCTCTCCAGGCCCTCTTTCCCTTTTTTCTGCTTGTCTTTTTTTCTTCTTCCTCGTCCTCTGCTAGTAATCTCTGGATAGATTCCTCACTGGCTTTTTTTTTTTTCTTCTTCACTGGTTTATTCCTCTGCCTTCATCTTGCTTTTCTCCTCTTCATATTCTCTTCTCAATTCTCTGGGTTTACTTAGTAGATGAACTGGGTGATAGCCATCAACAAACTCCTCTGGTTCTAACCCAGCCTCTCTCAGCTTGCATTCCTTTGTAATATTTTTGTTTTGTTTTATTTTTGTTTTTGAGCCACACCTGGTAATGCTCAGGAGTTACTCTTGGCTCTGCCCTCAGAAATCGCTCCGGGCTTGGGGGACCATATGGGACATGGGGGGATCTAATCGCAGTTTGTCCTAGGTCATCACATGAAAGGCCAAGACCCTACTGTTTGCCCCACCGCTCTGGCCCTATGTTTGTAATGTTTTTGAATTATTTCCCAGAGCTCCTTACTGATAAGAAAATTTTTGGTGGTATGGTACCTAGTCCATGAAGAGACCCAGAGGCAACAGAAGGGATAGCAGCATAAAATTACCTTTATAACAGTTAACTGGAAGTATGAATTATAGATCGTGTGGTTGCAAGGGAAGTACAATGGTTCAATTAGGAATTCCACAGATCTGGTACTGGCATTGCAACAAGGATGGGACAAAGTCATTTTAACATGCTAACCAGGCATATTCAACATTAGTACCAGGTGAGATAATCCCTGGTAACCAAACCACATACCTGGTAAGTCCAAGCTGCAGCTCTCAAAAGACATAGCTTCCTCCCCAAAGCTCTGGGAAGAACACTGCTCTGACTATTTGTGATGATATGTACTACACTGAAAAAAAAAAAACCCTTTAGACTCCACAAAAAAGCTTTTAAAAATATATGTTTACAGTAAAGTGGCAGGTTACAAAATTGACATAGAAAAGTCTATGGTATTCCTATTTACAAGTAATGAAAGAGAATATACTTCTTTTAAAAATCTCATTTACATTAGTGCCTTAGAAGATCAAGTTCTTCAGAATCAAATAAACTAAAGATGTGAAAGACCTATATAAAAATACAAAACACTACCTCAAGAAATCAGAGAAGACATGAGGAAATAGAAATACATCCCCTACTCATTGATTGGGAGAATTAGCTTTATGACAATGGCAATATCCCAAAGCATTGTATAGGTCAATGCAGTTCTGATAAGGATACCTATAACATTTTTCAAAGAAATAAAACAAGCACTTCTAAAATTCATATGGAACTAAGAGCCTCCATGAATACCTAAGGAAATCCTCAAGAAAAAGAAGATGGGGCATCAACTTTTCCTAACTTCAAAACCGCAGTGCAAAGTGATAGAAATTAAAGCAGCATGGTTTTGGAATAAAGACAAACTCTCAGTTCAGTGGAATAGAATAGAATATCCTGAGACAAATCTCCAGGTATATGAAAAGTTAATTTTTGATAAAGGAGCAAAAAATATGAAGTGGAGCAAGGAAAACCTCTTCAACAAGTGTTGGGAAACCTGCTTGGTTTTATTTTTTAATAGCTAATAATATCTTTATTTAAGCATCATAATTACAAACATGTTTGTAGTTGGGTTTCATATAAAAAAGAACACCCTCTTCACCAAGTATAAAAAAAGAATGACCTCTTCACACAACCATGACCCTCCTCCCCCCCAACCCTGCCTATATATGAGATAGGCATTTTACTTCTCTCACACACTATCATGTCATGATAGTTGTTAGTGTAGTTATTTCTCTAACTGCACTCACCACTCTTTGTGATAAGCTTCATATTGTGGCTGATCCTTCCAGACCTCATTTCTATTTTCTCTGAGTGTTATTATAAAAAATATATCTTATTTTTCTTAAATCCCATAGATGAGGGGCCGGGCGGTGGCACTGGAGGGAAGGTGCCTGCGCTTGCCTAGGACGGACCACGGTTCGATCCCCTGGTTCCCATATGGTCCCCCAAGCCAGGAGTGACCTCTGAGCACATAGCCAGGAGTAACCCCTGAGCGTCACTGGGTGTGGTCCAAAAATAAAAAAAAAATCCCATAGATGAGTGAGACTGTTCTGTATCTCTCTCCCTCTGATTTATTTGACTCAGCATAATAGTTTCAATGTACATCAATGTATAGGAAAATTTCATGACTTCATTTTAAGAAATTGAGCTCTAACTTCTTTAAGAAACCTCGCACAAATATCTAATAAAAATGGATTAAATACCTTTATATTATACTTGAAACCATAAGGTATTTAAAAGAAAACATAGCAGAACTTTCCATGACATTGAAGCTAAAGATATCTTCAAGAATGAAACACCACTGATCAAAGAAATGAAAGAAAAAAATAAAACAAATAAACATTAAATTAAGAAGCTTCTGCATTTAAAAAAAATAAGAACCAGAATACAAAGATTGTATGGATGGAGGAAACAGCACATCTGATAAGAAGTTAATATATAAGATACATAAGACACTAGTAGAGTTTAGTAAGAAAAACAAAAACAAAAAAACTAATCCCACCCAAAATGAGAAGAGATAAACAGACATTTCTTCAAAGAAATACAGATGGCATATGAAAAAATATTCCACATCATCAGGAAGATGCAAATCAAAACTACAATGAAATGTCACTTCACACCACAGAAACTGGCATACATCAAGAAGAGCAAAACAACCATGCTGCATGAATATGGAGAGAAAGGGACTCTCATACACTTCTGGTGAGAATATTGAATGTTTTTTAGGAAAACAATATGGATATTCCTCAAAAAACTAGAAATTGAACTCCATATAATCTTATAATATACTATGATCTTGTAAATTATCCTAGAAATCTAAGTTTGGAACCCAAAGACACAATGCAGGAAAAGCATCTGTGCTCCTATATTTATTGCAGTACTATTCAAAATAGCTAGCATTTGGAAACAACCCTAAGAACAGAAATTGAATACAGAAATTGTGACACGTCTATACAATGCTTCCTAGGCAGCTGTTAGGAAGAACAAGTTATAAAGTTTGCTTATACATGCATAAATATGGAGAGTATGCTGTTGAGTAAAATGAGTCAGAGGGAAAGGAATATACATAGAATGATCGAACTCATTTGTGGAATAGAAAATAATAACATGGTGATAATATACAAAGATAATAGAGATGAGGGTCAAGAGGACTGGTCGATGTAGGAAGCTTGCCACAAAGAAGGAGGGGTAGTACAGTTAGGGCAGATAGAGAACCACTATGACAGTAATAGGTGGAAATGATCACTCTGGACAAAAACTGGATACTGAAAGGAGGTAAAGTGATATGTATGATACCCCTCAATAAACATATTGCAAACTAGTGTCTGCAGAATAAAAAAGGGGAAGAGTGAAAAACAGAGAGAGAAGGGAGAGTGCTGCAGGTGTCTTGAGTCTCAGCATCTCTAGAGGGGACGAAATCCTACACGGGTGGAAAACAGGTACACGAGTGGCCAAATATGAAATATGAAATAATGAAGCCACACAAAAATAATTTCTATGGGGACCCCCATCTTCAATAGACGTGAGACAACTTTAATCTCTAGGCTGGAAGTATATAAAGGGTAAAGGAACAGTCATATCATGAAAGGAATGTCCACATTTGTTTCTTTTCAAAGTACAGAAACTATCAATGTACATTGTCTGATTTTTAAAACAAATACACATCGCTTTAGGTGGTTTGCAATCTCAGAATAGAATAAAGTTCAGTTAGGATCCAGAGGATAAAAGGAAGGCTAATTTCTTACATATCAAATTAGTTCCTGCCCCTAGGTGTCATTACTGATGCAAATTAAGGGATTGCATGAATCCTGGTTTCCTTCCTAATAACAAATATCCTTTTTTTAAAATTTTTTTTAATTTAATTTTTTTTATTATGAGAACAGAGATGCAAAGAAAGAGGAAAGGGTAAAGTTACAGTGGAAGGACAATCACGCATAAACAGAATTCTCAGTTGTCCCATCGATGATATCTCAGTCTTGAACTTTCAGCAATGAACAAGAAAAACAAAACAGAGCCCATGTACAATTACTTTGTCCCCCAAATCTCCAGATTGTAG
>PVKC010034026.1:0-13815 GCA_004027635.1 Crocidura indochinensis | reverse complement strand
CGGGCGGTGGCGCTGCAGGTAAGGTGCCTGCTTTACCGCGCTAGCCTTGGACTGACCACGGTTCGATCCCCCGGTTCCCATATGGTCCCCCGTGCCTGCCAGGAGCGACTTCTGAGCGCATAGCCAGGAGTAACCCCTGAGCGTCACTGGGTGTGGCCCAAAAACCAAAAAAAAAAAAAAAAGAAACACACTCTATACCTTATCTCGGAGATATTCTACGTAGTTAAAGAATAGCCATGACCATTAATCTCACAGGTCTCATAGTTTAACAAACACCTCAACAATCATACATACTTATATGAGAAGGAGTAGTATTTTCACTCAGAAATTCATTGGAATGTAGTGTCCTATAATGAGGTCTGCTTGAGACAAACGATATATTCCTAAAATTCAGAAGAGCATTTGGGTTGTTTCCATGTCTTGGTATTCTAATAAGTACTGAAATGAGCATGCTTATGCATATATCATATCAAACTAATGATTTTGTGTCTTCAAGATAGATGCCAAGAAATGATATTGCTGGGTCATATGGGAATTCTATTTTTATGGAGAGATATCTATATTTCAATTAGTAGATATTGTGTTGGAATGATTCCACCACTCATGAAACCACCATTAACAGTATTGCAAATCACATTATGTCAATGAATATTTAAAAATTTAAATGTAAAAATTAAATTAAGATAAGTATATTATCGAGATAAAACTGAATTTTATTAGTTATGAAGAAACATTCTCCAGGAACTAAAATTTTGATAAAAAAAAACCAAATTGTTGGGTCAGAGAGATAATACAACAGATAAAATACTTGCTTGGTAATGACATATCAGATACAATACTGGTACTACCTATAGCACTCAAGGGCATTGGGCATGACCCCTGAGCAGAGAGTCAGGGTGGAATCCCTGAGCACAGTCAAGTGTGATACCCAAAATCAATACCAACAACAATAATAAAAACAACATCTTCCTGCTTTCTCTAATTAGCTTCAAGTTTCTACTATGTTTATGACAATTGTGAATAAAAAGTCATTTTAAAATCTCTGATCATTTCAAGTAAATAATGCCCATATTTTAGGAGGGTCCTTTCTTTGCAGAAAGAAAAAGACATGTTATCAATCACTGCTATAATAGACGTACTTTAACTCCATAAGAAAAAATTGATTCTGGATGTGAGGGAGATCTGACTGCGACATCTGTCACCCCATTGATCACCAGGGTTGATTTGGCTGATCTGGCTGGCTAGGCGGGTGTCCCCTTCCTCCCTCACCACTCCATGTGCGTCCTTCCTGAAGCTGCATGCTCGGTCAAAGAGGATGGCCTTCCCCGAATAGAGACTGACCGTTCTTCGGTCGAGGGTCTATGAGTAGCTGTGCTCCCCTACTAGAACCTCCAAACAAGCTCTCAAGAAAAATTGATTCTAAAAGACTCAATATTGGCTTTTCTCTTGTACATGTAGATATTTTCATAGTTTTTTTATTTTAATCAAAGTGGATTACAAACCTTTCACAGTAATATTTTAGGCACATAGTGATATTGAATCAGGGGCGTTTCCACCACCAATGCTGTCCTCCCTCTACCACTGTTCCCAGCATGTATCCAATATTCCCCTCTTTTACCCCCCAGGTTGCTAGTATAAGTGGTCTTCTCTGTGTCTAGTATGTTGTAAATTGGGTAATGATTCTGTTGTTGTTGGCTTTGGATTTGGTGTTTAAGTCTGATCACTTTTTTATTTCTACTTAATGTTTATGTGACTGTTTGGTCTTGGTCCCCTCTATTATTTTCCCCTTCATTTGTGAGGCGAAACAAGATGGTTCAAGTTGTGTGGTTCTGTTTGAAGAAAAGAAAAAGAAAAATAATAAAATAAAATTGGGGCAAAAATCAAACAAGAAAAAATGAGAAGAGTGCTTCTAGAGATTATATCTATCAATTCAAGAGAAGAATTGAAAAAGGAAGAAAAAAACATAACAACAATACAAAAACAGATTAAAAAATCAAGCAAGAAACTCAAAAATCACCACAGCAATATAGACAACAGCCACAAATATCAAGATATCTAACTACAGAGGCATGATTTTATCACCCATGACAGAGCAGAAAGTTTTCAGACACCACAGAAGGATCTAGGGGAGAGTAAAAGAGCATGTACAGAGCCTGTAGTTATTCCCATGACAGTATACTTCAAGGGCGGAGAAACTCTGTATCTCTTAGGTCAAGGGAATTCCCTTTCTAATCTCCCCAATATTTACTGTGCCTATGTATATATGTAGATTTTAAATACTAGAAACAAAATATCAAGAATTGGATAAATATTGCAATGGAATTAGAAACAGTATTAAAAGGAAGATCCTAGCCTGGGCTTTGGCCTAGGATTTGTACAAAACCAAGATCTCTAATTCCAGAGGTCTGACTTTGACAACCGCAACTGAGCAGAACTTCTGGAAACATAAGGAAAAACTATATCCTAAGTTTTATCCTAGGTCTGTACAAAAACCAAGATCACTAATTACAGAAGACTAATTACTACAACTGTGATGGAGCAGAACTTCTAGAACCACAAAGAAAGACTATATCCTAAGACTATATCCTACTCTTCATCCTATGACCTGTGCAAATACCAAGATCTCTTATTATAGAGGAATGGTTTTGTCATCCAGAATAGAGCAGAAAGTTTCCTGACATCATAAAAAAGATCTTGGGGTTTGATAATGAGCATTCTGGAATCTGAATTTGTTCCCAAAACAGTATGCTTCAAGGATGGAGAAACCCTGTATCTCTTAGGCCAAGGGAATTCCCTTTCTAATTTTCCCAATACTTACTGTGCCTATGCAAAAACAAACAAAAAAAACCCACAAAACCTTGCTATACCAGCCCTTCCTTTTTTCTTTTCTTTTCTTTTCTTTTTTTCCTTTATTTTTGTTCTATTGTTTTTTGTTGCTGTTGACTTTTTAAGATGATTGCTTGTTTGTTTTTTTCTCTTTTTTCCCTTCTTTTAAATTGGTATTTATAGATTTTAGACAAACTCCCTCCAGATTTCTTTCTTTTTTTTCAACCACAGAACCACAGAACTTGAATCATCTTGTACTGCCTCACAAATTGAGGAGAAATAAATGGATAGTACCAGGAGCAAACAGTTGCATGAACATTGAGTGGAAATAAAAAAATGATCAGATATAAACACCAAGCCCAAAGTCAATGACAACAGAATCTATATGCAATCTACAACAAGCTATACAAAAAGGGGCAAAAGGGGGAGGTATGGGATACATACTGGGAATAGGGGTGGAGGGAGGACAACACTGGTGGTGGGAATGGCCTTAATTCACTTTCACTATGTACCTTAAATATAACTTTGAGAGATTTGTAATTCAGAAAAACAAAGAAAAAGATGAAATATTAACATTTTCAAAAAGAACCCAAGGAATGAAAGAAACAGTATTAAAAACTTGTGTGTATATTAATGTTTTATTTAATTGAAAAATTATGTCATAAATATGATGAGAAATAAGTCCATTCACTTGGTTTGCAATTATAGCAAATATAACTGCTACTTAATAATTATGATCAACTTATATAAACTTCAGATTCCCTCTGGAATGATGCAGATTTTAATCACCACTCCACCTATGATACAATGTGGGTATTTTGAAAAATGAAAAACATAATGTATAAATTAGAGGTTCTAAAGTTATCATTGTCAGTAAATGCTAACATTCAAAATAATACATATGTCTGTAAGAAATATCTCTTTAAAATTTTTAGTTAACTGAATACAAAATACATTAAAAGGACCTATCATCAAGACCAAGTAGTAATTATTCCATGGATGTAAGTGTTACAACAGATAGTGATTTGCTATGGGTTTTTGCAGATGGTGACTAAGATTATCACATCAACCACCAGCATCTCCTGTTTCACAACTCTTTAATTTAAAGAGTTGGTACAGGGCGGGCAGGCAGGAAGGCAAGCAACAAGGACACAATGCGGGGGAAAAATGGAGACCATATCTATAGTTACCAGGGTTTATTGTTCTCTCACCTTGTCTTTTTTGGGGTAAGAGGAGGCCACATCTGGCAATGCTTAGGGATTTCTCCTGACTCTACTCTCAGGAATGCCAGAAGTATGGGATGCCAATTTTCAAAGATGAATGAGCTGCATACAAGGCAAATGCCCTACCTGCATACTATCTTTCCAGACCCCTATTATATTTTTTCAATTCAATATTAATTAGTTACTATGAAATTACAAAGTTTTTCAAAATTTTGTTTTAGGAATATAATGTTTCAAGAACATTCCCTTCACTAGTGTCTGTTTCTTTACACTAGTGTCTGTTTCTTTACGCACCAGTTTTTCAGAAAGGATGGACTGGTCAACATTCCCACTAACAGTTTCTCCATATCCACTCCAGGCTGTTCTTATTTTTTATGATGTGTGTTAGCCTCTGTATTGTGGCAATATTCTCATTTTCTATTGCTTTGCATATTTGTGATGATTATTGATGCTGAGAATTTTATCGTGTGCTTTTACTCATTTGTATTTATTCTTTGAGAATACTCTGTTTATCTCTTCTCCTCAGGTTTTGAAGGGGTGAATTTTTCTTGTGTAGTTCTACTACCTTATATCTTTGATATTAACTCTTTATCAGATTATTGGTGAGTACTTTCCTTGACTTTGTGAAGGTATGTTTTGTTTCCCAACATGTGGCATATTTTGGTGAATATCCCATTTGCGTCGGATAAGAATGTGTATTCAGTATTTTGAGGAAGAAAATACAAAAACCCAGCTGCTGTTGCTGCTGCTGCTGCTGCTGCTACTACTACTACTACTACTACTACTACTACTACTACTACTACTATTGCTACTACTACTACTACACACAGAGAACCCTTCTTACATTTATTCCTTTATAGCAAGTCTTTATAACAAGAGCTTTAGTCTAGATAATCTATTGATAGGTTACAGAAAAGTGGTGAACATCTCCAACTACTACTGTGTTGCTATCAATGTCTTTGTCAAGTCTATTAGCAGTTGCTTTTAGTATTTTGTGTATTCCTCTTTAAGTGCATTCATGTTTAGAAGTATAAGTTTTTTCTAATGTACATATTTTTAAACATGAAAAAATTACTTTCCTCTGTCTTGTAACCTTTTCAACCTGTCTGTCATCTGATACTTGAATGGCCACCCCACCTTTTTGATGAAGTTGTTTGCTAGAAGAATTGTCTTACCACCTTTGACATTGAGTCTGTGTTTTCTCTGACTTTCAAAGGTGTTTCTTGCAGGTAGCTAAATATTGGACTCAATTTTCTAATACAGTCTGCCACTCTTGTAATTGGTATAGTTAGCCTATTGGCATTGAGAGAGTTTATTCTCATGGAGTTTTATACCATACTTCTATAGGAGTTTGGTGTATATGTGGGATTTGCCTTGCCTTAAGGTAGCCCCTCTGTTCTTCTAAAGATAGTCTTTAGTCTATGAAGTTCTTGACCTGTTGTTTATCTGTGAAGTTGTGTATTCTTTCTTCAAATCTGAATAAGAGTCTGACTATGTAAAATATTCTTGGTGAGGCACTCATTTCATTGAGTTTTTCCACTATATTCCATCAATGTCTTTAGGCCCAGTTGGTTTCTTTTGGTAAATTTTGAGAAGTTCCTTTGTATACTTCTTTGATCATGCTTATTTCATTCTTCTTCATCTAGCTGTGGCTTTTGTCATTCTGATTAGGTTGTGTCTTGGAATATTTTTATTTTCTTTTAGCTGGTACCCTTTGGGCCTCCAGCATGTGGATGCTCTTCTCAGCAACAATGTCTTTGACTGTTGGTTTTTCATAGGCATTTTATTCTTGGCCCTATGGGACTCTGGTGGTTTTTAAGTTGTTCCTTTTGAACTCATCCCAAAGTTCTTGAATCAGCTGTTTGTATATTTTGAGGCTTTTATTCATCTTTTGCTGTTGCCTGGAGGTTTTATGTAGCTCATCATCAAGCTCACTAATGCTGTCCTCAGCATCTGTTACTCTGTGGGTGAGGTCTTTCAGACAGTTTTCATTTTACCTACTAAGTTTTTTAATTTTGTATTTCTATTTGTAGTTTTCTCGTTTTTTCTCTCATATCCTCTTGTATTTTATTGGCTGTAAATTCCATGTTTATTTTTAGTTTCTTTAGCTTTCTCAACATCTCCTCTTTGGAGAGATTATACAATTCACTTTCAGGGCTAACATCTTCGCACAGTAAGTATGGTGCCATTTTGTGTTGTCTTTCCATTGTGGCTTCTGCACTTGGGTGGTATTTCTTGTGATTTTTTTGTGTCTTGTGTGTCTACAGTTAGGGCCACTTCGTATGCTCAAAGTGAGATATAAAGAGGTGAAGAAATGAAGGTAAAATGATATAAAGAGGTTAAGCAGCTTCCCTGCCTTGTCCATGCACTTCTAAGGTTTTCTCACTTGGGGGTCAAATGATGCTCCTGAGTCACAAACAGGACCCTGATGCCAGCTACCTCAGTTTCTTGGGATGGTTTGGGCAGTACTAGTTGGAATGGCTAGAAGCCCCCCTTCCTGTCCTTGAACTTCTCATACTTCCTGACCTGTAGGCAAAAGGGCACTCCTGAGTCACTATCAGGATCTTGATATCACACAGCTCCAGTTTTACATAATAAGGACCAATTGCCTGGGTTTTTAGACATTATGTATTTTCCCCTTAGTTGTTTCTGCTATTTGATTAGTTATACTTTATGAGATCATCCAATTGGACCAACCTAATTATGTTTGCAAGTAAGGTTGTGACTTAATTGTGGTTCAGCAATCAGATTGTACACAAATCATGGGTATATGTGAGATGATGTTACCCATTGACCCTTATGCAAATAAGGTTTATAGATAAGCAAGTGGATCTCATACATAAATTAGGATATGTAATGTGGTCCCTTGGAGATCAGGCCCTTCCCTTCTCTTTCTAGCCCCTTCCTGCTCACTCCCTCTGTAAATCGAGGTTATTTCAACATTCAATTAATCAATTAATTAATATAATAAAACACACAAACAAATGTAAAGATAAAGATCATAAAATCATATGAGTAGATTCAAAGAAAGATTTTACAAGATTATGTTTATGATAGCAATGAAATTCCAATAAAAATGTAGATCGAAAGAACACTCCTCAACAAGGTAAAGATCATATAAAACAAACCTATAGCTAACATAAAGAGAAAAATAAAAAACAATTTTATCTAATACTAGTAACATAACTAACATAACTACTCTCATCCTTATTATTCAACATAGTACTAGAAGTACTAGACACAGCAAATAGATAAGAAAGATAAAAGGGTTCCAACTAGAAAAGAAGTTAAAATACTATTTGCAAAAACATGATAATATAGGTAAAATATACATGAGGACTAGAATTACTAGAAATAATAAACCAATACAGCAAAAATATGCATATAAAATCAATATACAAAAATCTGTTGCAAATAATAAACTAGAAGAAAAGGAAATTAGGTAAAGAGTCCTATTTTCAACTGTATCAAAAGAATCAAGTATCTAGGAATCAATAAAGAAGGTAAAGCACACAGATAACTCTAAATCGCCAAAAAAAAAAAAAAAACTTGACTACTACATAGAAAAATGAGAAAAAGGCCATGTCTACAGATCAAAAGAATTAGCATTATAAAAATGACCTCTACTCAAAAAATTCCAATGGCATTCATCAAGGACACAGAATGAATTTTGTTAAAATGTATACGGAATCACTAACAAAAAAACCCCTAAATAGCCAAATGAATCCAGAGGAATAAGATGGTAGGCAATGCACTTCCCAATGTAAAGCTGGACTAAGCCTAAATTGATCAACAAATGTTGTTTTAGAATAAAAAAAATATACTCACACAGAATAGAACTGAAAGGACAAAAATAAACCTTTATTTATATGGTCAGTAAGTTTACAATAAAGGTGTCATGATTATTAAATGGAAAAAAGAAATTCTCTTCAACAAATGATGCCAAGGGAAACTGAATATCCAATGCAAAAGAATGAAATTGTGTTTCTGACACTATGCACAAAAGTGAACTCAAAATTTATTAGCACCCAAATCCATAAAATACATAAATGGAAACATAGGAAACGCATTTCATGATATTGGCTTTAGTGGTTCTGTCAGTTATTTGACTAGATATGTGAAGTCGGAAAACAACTGCAAAAATAAATGAGATCAACTCAAACTAAATAGCTTATACACTGAAAAAGAAACTCACAAAAACAAAAATACATCCCTCTGAGTGGGAGAAAATATTTGTCCATCACACATCTAATAAAAGTCTGATATCCAAGATACACAGAGAACTCACAAAATTCAGCAGCAATATCAAAACCAAATAACTCCATAAGAACTGGGGAAAGAGATGATCAAGCATTTCCTTAGAGGAGATGGCTTAACAGGCACATGAAAATATGATGATGATCACTAATTATCATGGAATTGCACACCAAAATACATGGTATATCACCAAACACCAGTAAAAATGGCCTATATCAAAAAGGCTAAAATTACAGGCTAAAGTGGAAAGAAAAGGAACCTGCATTCAACAGTGGTGTTATGTAAAGATTTCTTAAGAAAAACTAAAGTTAAAACTACCATACAATCTAGTAGTTCCACTCCAAGGCATTTTATTAAAAAAATATATAAAGCAATAAAAAAGATACATGCAGACCAAAGAGGCAATAGAGTGCTTTCGGCACTTAACTTGCATGTTATCAACACTGTCCAACATCCTCAAGCACCACCAAGAATGATCCCTGAGCACAGACCCAGGATTAAGCCCTGAGAACAGCTAAGTGTAGCCCAAAACAAAACAAAATGATATATGCACACCCATACTTACTGCAGTGCTATTAACAATAGTCAGTCCGGGACAAAACCAAATCCTCAACAACTGAATACTGAAAAAGACAATTTGGGATGTGTATGTGTGTGTATATATATATATATATATATATATATATATATATGCATATTATTCACTATTCAGCTCTAAGACTATATGGAATTTTGATACAACAAGAATGAATAGTAGGGTTCATGCCAGGCAAGAAAGTCAGAAAGAGAAAGACGAATACCAGATGAGCTCACTGATATGTGGGGTATAAAGAAATAGAGTAAGAGAATAGACAATGATCAATGAAAACATATGCTTAGACTCTGGTGACGTCATAACTACAATTGCCAGCTAGTGGGAGTGCTGAGTTCAATTAGAGAAATAGCTACACTGACAACTATTATGACAATGGTAATGAGTGAGAGAACTAGAATGCCTGTCTTGAATACAGGCAGGGTGGCGGGGAGGAAAGAGGCGGTGGGGGCGGGGGGGAGCATTAGTGAAGGGAATGTTGCATTTGTGAAGGGAGTGTTTTTTTCTTATAACTGACATCCAACTACAAACATGTTTGTAATCAAGGTGCTCTTTTAATTAAAAAAAAAAAGGTCCAATGGAAAGAGATATTTGAGAGATAGTAGAGAGATATTTGAACTTGAGTTATGGCAGTGTATCACCAAAACATATAAATATTTACACACACATGAGTATTTAGTAACCTCAATAAAATAAATGTTTTCAAAAGAAATATCTGTTTTCAAAATTTAGAATAATCTAATAAACAGCACCATATAGGCTACATATTGACACTGACTATAATGAAAACATATGAAGAGGATGTAACATTCTTAAATCAGTTATGCTTTGATAAATTAGAATCATAGATAAATTTGACTTCATGATTTCAATATATTGCAAATAAGACCTTTTTCGAGCTTCTGAGATTTGCCATGCTTGACTGTGAAAATGTTCAGGGCACACAACATAAATTTTAGCAATCAGTAGATGCTAAGAACTAAAATTAAGATCTTAAAATATGTCCTCTTCAGCTATGACTCCATAGGAGCTTTCAAGAACATTCCATATAAAAGCATTTTATGTAGCAATATTATCAATTTTGTATTGTATGTTATAAAATGAGGTTCACAATATCAAATGACATGCTAAAGATCACAAAGTCAATCAGTATAAGGATTTTAACTTGTATCAAAGTCATATGATTCACTCTCTTATTTTTATCTATGACTATAATATAGACAGCAATAACATGAGCTTGATTTCCCTTCAAATAGTCATAGTCCCTACCTTGTTAAACACTTAATAAGTAAGACTTGACAGAACCTTACATATTTAAATAAATTTTTGTTTATTCAGATCTTCTGGGCAAATATTTTCAGTTGCATATTACTTGCCTTCAATACCATTATAATTATCATCATTATCACTGAACGTATGGAGAAGCAATGGCACACCAAGATGACATCCCTGGGTATTACCAAGTTCATCATCTTAGCAAATAATCATACAACCTGTATATATACAATTAACGCAAGCTCTTTAAATTGGGATTGCTGAAACCCCAGAAGACAGGAAACATTTGATAGAGTTATAAAGGCCAGAGAAGGTTTTCTTAAGGAAATAACACTTGAGAGGAGATTTGAAAAAAAATAAGCTATTATTCTCAAGACAAAGTGGGAGGTAAGAGTACTACTTGCAATTAAGCAATATGGAAAGTACAAGAGATTTATTTCCAAAGGACACAAGAAGGCTGGGATGAGAAAATGAGCTGAATAGGAGAGACAAGGTATATACAGGTCAGACCATGTGAGACTTTTATGTCATGTTAACAAGTTTTCTTGTTCTACCCAAAAATCAATGGCAAGTTAGAATGTTCATTAGGGGGTTGTGATACAATCAGATTTTATTTTTGAATACTCATTCTGACTAAAGTAGATAAAATAAGGTGAAAGACAACCAGTAATTTACTTGTCTTCAGGTGTGATTGTGATTAAGCTATTGCTGCACTATAAACAAGGGGGGTAATGATAGCTCATATTGGCTCTTGGAGAGTGATCTGGAAAAAAGAGGAAATATTTGAGACATAATGTCAATAGGGATTGATGAAGTAGCAAATATGACGAGTGATAAAAGGGACCCTTCAAAATGATCGTGTACCTTTTTTTTGGTTGTCAATAAAACAAGCACCAACAAACAGTAACACGATTTATAGGACGTATCAGAAGTTTGGATTTAACATGTAGAGTCTCAGGATACTCTGAGACTGAATTTGTTTATGAAGCAGATGAATGCACATATTTGTGGATGGGTCAAACTGTATGTATGTGTATTTGTACGTCATCTGCATAAAAGAACAAGGGTGACAGATGCGCAAAGATTGTATCAAGGAGTAGACTTCGAGAAAAGAGGACAGACAATCAAGCCTGTAGATGATGCTTTCAGTAAATGTAAAATAAAATAAAAATGTGCTATTTAAAAAAGATGAATCTGGGCCCGGGAGATAGCATGGAGGTAAGGCATTTGCCTTTCATGAAAAAGGTCATAGGTTCGAATCCCGGTGCCCCATATGGGCCCCCGTGCCTGCCAGGAGCAATTTCTGAGCATGGAGCCAGGAGTAACCCCTGAGCACTGCCGGGTGTGACCCAAAAACCACAAAAAAAATAATAATAAAAATAAAAAATATGAATCAAGACTTTACAAAACCTAATTTTTATAAGTCAGGGAGAGATGCCTGCCAAGAAGATGTAATTGGAGGCAAATTGGAACGAATCATGTCACAAGGTCAAGAGAGGAAAAGTGCTTTATGGGGGAAAATGTGGTTGCTAGTGATTGGGATAAGGAGGAATTGAGAGTTGATAATCAATGAGTATAAAGTTTGGGTGATGCCAAATGATTAAGTTCTAGAGATTCACTGTAGAATACGGTACCTACAGCAAACAGAATTAAGACTGTACATTTAAATACCTGGCATGAGGGTCTAACTCAGGTTGTGTTTTTGCCACAATAATTTTTTTAAAGTATAAACCAGTGTATTCGGCCTTGGAAATGTCAAGTAACACAACAGAAAAATATCCTTTGTGGCCTTAATACCAAGGAATTCATTAGTAGGAGAACTGTGTCTCTCAACAGGTCTGGAATCCAAAAGAACCTAGAAGTTTAATGAAGAAGATAAATGAACTTCTTTCTAAAGCCCCTTTCAACCCCCAAATAATGAAATTCTATGATTTCATGCTGCTGTTCAGAATCTCACGTTTTTACCTGTTTTCCTAGTCACCCAAACCCTGGTTAAAAATAGAAGAAAATTCTGCTGTTGAGAGAAATGATTTGCAAAGACTATGATTACTTTAAACATCGTGACAACTTTCAACAAATAAACCCAAATATCGGTTTTTCTTCATATATATATATACATATACATTTTTTCCGTTTGTAAGGAATCCCAAGTACTAAAGAATCTTAAATTACTTTTTTCTACATAGCTCGAATTAAGAAATCCAGCAGCTGATTTCATCTGGGGGTCAGGACAGCAGGGATAAAACAAGGTCTAGATTTGTGAATGATTTGAAGCTGCAGTCCAAGGGAAGTCTCACACTACCACTACAGTGTTTTCCTTTCAAATGGAATCACTTCTCTGGACTTTGAGAGTTAAGAAACCACATCCAAAGCATTGATTTCTGCACATAAGCAGAATGCTTGGGCACTGCTGTTTCTCAATTAAAAGAGAAATTCCTACATCCTCACTGATTGGGTGGGCTGGAAAGCCATATAGATCTTTGTTACGCAAAGAAGATCAATGGATCTGCCAGGAAGCATCAATCTCAGCTTGAACTGTCAGAAATGCTGAATTTCGGGCCACACCCAAGACTTGTTATCAGAATCTGCATTTCAATAAGACCCTTGGGTGACTTACGTTTAATATGAAAGGTTAAAAGAACTGATCATATTCCCCCTCAGAATCCACTTTCTAAAAAGCATAGAATTCTCTGTTACACTGCTCTGCTATTTAAATTGAAACGAGGGCAGTTTGATCTGCCATGGACTGAGAATTTAATGACATTTGTCTTATGCTTATGACCTGCACTGGAGTACTTCTGTGACTATTGTGGAATACTTCATAGACAGAAAGTAGCAAATGGCAGAATATGAATTTTTCATTTTGCCTGACCAGAAACTGCTAGTTACTTGCACTAGCGAAGAGAAGCTATTTGTCCTCCTTCTATTTTATTACTGTTACTACTAATAAGCATTGTACATTTCATTAGAAATAATGTAACCAGAATATGCCTCGTACAGGCTCTCTAAATGTTCAATACTCTTGTCACTTTGGACTAGTTAGGAGACCATCTATAGTTTATTCCCTGTACCTCCCTGGGGATCTGCATCTCCAATAGGCGGAAACAGCTCAATCTGCAGTCTGGGACCTTCTGGTTCCATTCTTTACACAGGGTCCTCCCTGCTTGAACCTTTAACCAGGGCAGGAATAGATTGCTACTGCCCCCTGCTGGTCTGCTGACTTTTCTCGTCCCCATCCAAATGTGTGCGTAGAAGATCCAGAGATTTTTGAGCCACGGAAGAAAGCTCAGTGAAGGGGCTTTCCTTAGTGGAGGGGTACAGAGACCTTTGGAGCGGGGGACAGAAAACTAAAATGAAACCAAGACACTCGTGAGGAATGGAAGGCACAACGAGCTTTTAAACTAAATGTTGGGTCCCCCCAAGAACCTTTCTTTTGCATCCGGGCTTGTCAATTTTCCAATTTTCTTTAAACATAGGAAGTACTCTTTTTTACCTCCCCAATTTACACTGAGCAGAAAGAAGTAGGACTTGTCACACCCCTTCAGCATTAAGCATTCCGTAACCCGTTCTCTACTCCTCCCGATTCCCTTTCCCCACTCTTAGACAGTATCCCCATCTCTTTTTTTTTGGCTTGCAACTCCC
>PVKC010034025.1:0-13820 GCA_004027635.1 Crocidura indochinensis | reverse complement strand
GTAGGTTTGGAAGTTGGGATGCAGGGGAAGCTTGTTACATCTTCTATTTCTTTCTTTATGGAGGTCTTGGGCGTCACTACAAAAAGCACTTCTGTGACAACCTACAAGATAGAAGACAGTTTTGTTATAGCCATGCATGCTGAAGAGATTCATGCTTTTGGCCAGAATTTTCTACGAAGCATCACAGGCAAGATAGTATCGAAGTAAGATAATGCTGTGGTTTTTATTTTTTTGACTATTTGACTAGACTTGATTTATGTGAGATTGTGTGAGCCTCTTTATTTTTATTTTGAATTCCTTGAAATATGATTATGTTGTTTCCCTTTATTTTTTACAGCATATAGAATTAGATATTGTGTGTGCATTAGATACTGTTTTGTTGTTGTTGGCCATAACCAGTATGTGCAAGGTTATTCCTGGCTCTGTGCTCAGGGATCACTTCTGGTTGGCCTTGGGGGGGGGGCATAGAAAACACTGGAGTTCAAAACTTTATCAACTGTATAAAAGGCAAGGGTCCTACCTGCTGTATTATCTCTCCAGCTCTTAGATATGGTTTTTAATAAAATTTTATTAAAGTTAGTTGTTTCTGAATATAGTGTAATTTCTACCTTCTTTTCTTTTTTATTGCTAAATTATCTTTATTTAAACACCGACCTTATTTTCTAATTTCCCTTTAAAATGCATTTAGTGCTAAGATTAAAAGGTGTCATTTGTATGTTCTCTCTTTTAAAGTTTATTTTTGGAGAGGAGCGTCATTATTGTTAAGAAATATAAATTCCATAGTAAAGTGGTATGATGAAATTATTTAGTTGACTGATAACATATCTTTAACCTGTTATTTAAATTTGAGGATGTGCTTCTAATCAGACTAGTTCTTGTGGAGTTAAGAATTACAATTTTGGGGCCAGAGTGATGGCACAGTAGTAGGGCATTTGACTTGCACACAGATGTGCTAGAACAAACCCAGGTTTAATCCCCAGCATCTCATATAGTTCCCCTAGTCAGGAGTGCAGAGCCCTGAGCACCATTGGTTGTGGTCCCAAAACAAAACAAAACAAAACAGAAAACCCCTGCAATTTTAAGAGGCTGGTAAGGTGGTATAGTGGTTAAGGTGCTTGCCTTGCATGCAACCCAATTTTGAATTGACCCCCAGACTTGCATATGGTGTCCTCTGAGCACCACTGAATGTACTCAAACCCTCCTTCCTCTCAAAAACAAACAAAAGAATTGAATTTTCAAATATAAGTTTGTGTGCTATCTTTAGTTTTTCTTCGAGAAGATTTTCTAACATGTGTATTTCTTTTTCATTCTATATACAAGAACAATAGATACAAAATTTTGGCTAAAGTTTCTCAATGCATTAACGCTTAATATTTTATTAAAGTTTCACCTGGAGTAGAATTCTTGCATTTTACTTTGTGCTAAATACTGTTTTTTTATAAAATAAAATAGATTCTTTTTAAGGTAATCAATTTCCTTGTCTTATAAAAATTTATAAATTAAAAAATTACAAATTTAGTGGTAAAAAAGAGCAACTATCATTTTTTAATTCACTCATAATTCATTTTCAGTAGCCACTGGGCAGAGAAGCTCAAAGGTTGCTCCTCAGCATCTGGCCCTGGGCCGAGCAGATTCATCTGCAGAGAAAATTCAGACATAAGTGTTCAAGTATTTGCCTAAAATTTATGCTTCAAAGAGGTCTCATCATTATCTCATATTTTTATCCCCCCTGGAGATATCACAGTTTTGAAGACCTGGTACTAGGACAATTTCTTGATTCATTTGTCAGAAGCATACCCATCACACGAAGTTTCTTTTCTGTGGTTCCTCAGGCAGAAACTCGAGCTCAAGACGACTGAAGCAGGTCCCAGGCTGGTCCCAGGGAAGCAGGTTGCAGCTGTGATTAAAGCAATTGATTCGAAATACACAGCCCTGCCCATTGTGGGACAAGTCTATGAGAAGGAGTGTAAAAGATGTCCTTCAGTAAGTGTGGCATCTGCTGCAAGAGCAACTGTGGTGTGAACAAATGTGGGGAGAACTGCTTGTGCTCATTTTTCTGATTCTCTATGGAAACTTTAGAAACAAAGTTAAAGGAACTAACACATACCATTGAATTATTGTGCAGTAATATGCACCTAAGACAGCCTTGATTCTTGAAAACTTCCAACTGTTCATCTCCAATAGCTACTATCTTGGCATAGGACAGCTCCTGAAAAATAGCCCTAGAATGTTGAGGGAAAAGGTCTGATGGCACTGGGTGAGCAAACACAGGTGCTTTATCTCTTAGTGGGTACTCTCCCCTAGAGATGGCCTTGGGGTTTGGGAGCTCTGTCTCAGCATCGCCACAGATGTCTCAGGCAACAGCTCTACTTGAGTCAGCAAGTACTTGTTATGCAAGTAAGATGGAAGTGAGTCCAATGCCAAGTGTCCTTCCTCTTGGACATTTTTAGTCCAGCACAGAGAAATTTCTTTGATTTTCTGTGTGGCCATAGAAATGCTTCAAATGTTTAGCATTTCCTAATATGTACCCCACCCCCTGGCAGGAGAACAACTATGGGTCCTCCATATTGGCACTAGGAGATGATTTTCCCTTGGATGCGCCTGGTTTTCTAAAATGGTTTCACTGATGGCTGAGGCAGTAGGGTAGGGTACTGCCTTTCTGTTGCCCACAGTTCTTGGTGTTGAATGGTGATGCACAGAGATTATACCCCAGTGATCCCAGGCCCCTAATTTCTTACCCATTAGAGCCTATCTCATTCTCAGAGATGCCCCCTATCGTTCACCACATGCCCCCATCTTCTTCCTCAGAGACCTTCTCTTCCTTCACAGACCCTCATCTCCTCACCACATCCTTCATACCCTCACCTCCTCTCTCAGACCATAAATCCTATCTTCCCAATGAAGGTCATTGGGGCAGGAGAGGCATCAGTTGGAGGTAATCTCTGAGGAAAGGTTGTGTCTCTGGGGAACCTGTTGGAAATGTGAAGGGGCCACGCCTTGTCTTGCAGCTCTCCCAGCACTGGCAGGACATCAGGAAGCACCTTCAGCCAGACAGTCTGAATACGGCACAGGCTGTCCAGAGCTTCCTTGCCTTCATCCAGCACCTCAGGACAGCCAAAAGGGAAGAGATCCTCCAAATCCTCAAGGCCGAAAACAAGGAAGTACTGTGAGTGTCAGTATGGGAACACATTCCCAGGCCATTGCTTTAAAAGGAAGCTCCTTGTAACCAGGCTCTCTTCAGTTCAGACCCTCACCTACATCCTCAGAGCATGGTTTCCTCAGGTGTCACATCTTCAGACCCCTGGCCTCCTCAGGTCATCACCTCTTCAGACCCTCATCTCTTTAGATGATAACTGCTTCATGCCCTCACCTCTTCACACTCTTATCTCCACACGCTCTTGCACTAGCTCCACTGACAAATTATCTCTCAGGATGGCCCAGGCTTCTAAGCACCACTTGGGTAGCCTCATAAAATGAAAAAAAAATTCTCCTTTGTATATATTAAAGTTTTTAAAGTGTTGCAGCCTTTTCATTAAATAATAATCTGGCATTTGAAAGATGCACATATTTACAAAGGTAATTGAAGAAAGAGAATCCCTTTGGAGTAGAATAGCCTTTATATATAATTCATTTTATTTATAAATCATATAGGAAGACCCTTTCTGGAAGTCACCGTTTTTTCCTTTAGATAAATAAAGAGGTATCCACTTCTGTAGGAAAGTCAAAGCAGAGGGCAGTGTGAAGGTCAGACTGTGAGTGCCTGCAGGACTGCTACCCTCGCTGTAATCCTTCTCCACAGACCACAGCTAGTGGACGCTGTCACAGCTGCCCAGACGCCAGACTCCTTGGATGCCATTTTGGATTTTTTGGATTTCAAAAGTGACAGCAGCATTATGCTTCAGGAGAGGTTTCTCTATGCCTGTGGATTTGCCTCCCACCCCAGTGAAGACCTCCTGTACGCCCTCATTGTAAGTCAGAGTAAAGGTTCAAGAGCTCTGTTTCCAGAAAGCTCTTCAGGGTATGAATGAGATGAAAGGTCTTCTCAGAGTGAGGTCTGATCATGACCAAAGGCTGGTCATCTCACTCTGAGGAGACCAGCATCCCATATGGTCCTCTGAACCCACCAGAAGTAATTCCTGATTGCAGAGTCAGGAGTAAGCCATGGGCATTGCCAAGTGTGTCCCTAAAAACCCCTCCCACAAATAAAAATATTAAGACTACTTATCTATTTATAATTTAGTGGACTCGTTCTTTTAAAAAATATATAACCTTGGCTTGTCTCAGAGTCTGATCAAAGCTGCAAGGCCCCTTTGCACACATACATAATAGTTTATAGACCATTTAGGGTATTTATTGACTTAAGGTAGCCTACTCATTAGTCTTGAAGAAGCTCACAGGCCCAGGTTTTAGTGGGTTGTTTTCTTTTGGGTTTGTTTGCTTTGTTTTTGTTCTAAGCACTAAACATAGTGCTTAGGTGTTATTCCTGGCTCTGCACTCAGGAGTTAATCCTAGTGGTGCTTGGGACCATATGGGATGCTGAGATCCAAACCTGAGTCATATGCAAGGCAAAAGATCTTCCCTCTGTGCTGTGGCTAGGGCCCCTCACAGACCAGGTCAGGCATGCTGGAGATTGTTAACTTACTGTGTTTGTTAACTCTGTGCCCATGAAGAGCACAGTGAGAGGAGGGAATTCAGCAGCAAGATCTCCAGTTTCCGGCTTGTCCTCTCTGAGCTGAGGTACCATGGGAATGTTGTCACTCTTGGTAACTATTTACCCCCTTGACCCAACAGAGGAAGTTTAAAGGCTCCTTTGCAAGCAATGACATCCGAGAAACAGTCATGATCATCATGGGGGCCCTGGTCCGGAAACTGTGCCTTAGTGAAGGCTGCAAACTCAAGGTACGTTCATCCTCTCACTCATGGTGCTTCTGCCCGCCCCCACGCCCCTTCCCCAGGTACTTTTCAGATCCTTTCTGCAACTGTCATTTCAGTCTCTAGCCGCAATGTGAGATGGATCTTTGTTGTGTTGACACCAGTTAATTAGAACAGCAACAGGTGCACAGATACTGTGTTTCACCACATAATCATCACACTCCACTTTTAAGTAATCTGGAAAAATTTCTATTAAAAATTAAAACTGCATAAACCTTCTCAGCCCAATTTTGCAAAAAATAAAATAAAATAAGAGGAGTATGAACTCAGCCCCAATTAAGCATTAAAACATGTTGGTAACTAACCAATACTCACCCAGAAAGTGCTTGGCCCACTCATCCCCCATCGTGGTATTTATAGACTCTCCTTCCCCCTGTGTCCTTGAATAGTGTGTACAGTGTCATTCTTGTTCCTAGAAAAATCTTATATTTTCAAGCCACTTCTTACAGCAGGATTTTATCTGTGGTTCACCGGATTTGCGATCTTGATTTTCAGGAGTGAGACTTTTGTTAGTTCAAAGTATTTAGTACTTTATATTTTATTCTTAATTCATTCACTCGGTTTCTCTATTTGTCTGAGCAGTCCCTCATTTTAACATCCTTCTCACTAGGGAAAAAAATACCTTCTGGGTGTCTGGATTCTGTGTTCATTGATTTCCCCCCCCCCCCACATACCCTTTGCTGGTATCCTTGCTGGCAGGACTATGCCACCAGTGGTCTGGGCTGTAGTGCTCACACAGCTTAATTGTGGATGCCTTGCAGTGCTCATATACTAGATCACAGCTGATGCCTGACAAAGCCTGTCCCCTTTAGTAATGAAAAACATTTCTTGAAGAACAATTTCACTGAAGATATTTGAGTACCATAATTCCTTATTAAGGGGTTAAAGAGATGGATAGTACAACAGGGAAGATGCTTGCTTTGCATGCTGCTGACCTGATTTGATCCACTATATCCCATTATAGTTCCCTGAGCACTACCAGGAGTGAGCCCCTTCAAGAAGGCTCTTCCCAAAAAAAGAAAAAGTAAAATTTACTAATTTTAAAAAACAAATTTGCATTATTTTGATCATAACAAAGAACTATGGTTTTGCTTTTTCAACTCCTCTAATCATTTGGGTAGTTTATTTTTTCCCACATCGTATACCAAATCTTGACTAGAGACACACTCATTTTGAATAAATATTTTCAGTGACATTTAACACAACTAGTCACGATTCTAATCCCTGAAGAGCAAGATGCCGCAAATAGTCTACTGTCCTCAAAAAACTTTTAGTCTGCTGATCAAATATGCCAGTACTGTGTTCAAGGGTAAATATGACCACTATAAGTTATACTAGAAATTCTACTTGTGTGTTATAAATATGTATGTTTGTATATTTGGAACATGTACCTTCACCAAGCTGTGATGTTTTCATTTTGCTCCCCTTAGGTGGTGAGTTCTAGACTTGCTGTAAATTTAGGTGACTTTCTTGGTATAAATCAACCTCATCTAAGCTGTGATTCATGTATCCTTTTTTAGGCAGTAGTAGAAGCCAAGAAATTAATCCTAGGGGGACTTGAAAAACCAGAGAAGAAAGAGGATACTATGATGTACCTGCTGAGCATGAAGAATGCCCTTCTACCTGAAGGCATCCCTCTTCTCCTCCAGTATGCTGAGGCTGGTGAGGGCCCCATCAGCCACCTGGCCATCACCACCCTCAAGAGATACGATGTCCCTTTCATAACAGAAGAGGTAAATGCCTCACATCAGGGGCTACACACAAACTCCTCACAAATTTCCCAGTTTTCTCAGGCCAGCAGCACCTTTGTCCTGTTTAGAGATGGCTCTTGGGTGTAGAGCCATTTAGAAATGATCTGGCAGTTTGAAAATGTGGGACCTGTATTGTTAGGTATAAGGGTCATGGGTTGACAGCTTTCCCTCTAAATGCCGGTTCTCACCTTTGCAATTGCTTATGTTTTTATGAGCTTCTCATCTCCCAAAATTCTGGAGAGCCTAGTCAACACATGGAGAAGATAGAAGGGAGATTTAGGGAGTGGGACTGAAGGACATACATCGCTCCCTGTGCCAGAAAGCATGGTAGGCAGAGCTGGTGATCAATGAAATGATTCATTGCCATGCAATGCAGCTGTCTAGGAAACTTTTCATTGGTATTAATATTTTATTAAGGAAAGAGTTCTGTAATGTGGCTGGGGGGCATGGATGTCAATGTGATGTGTCAGAGAAGGCTGGCGTGGCCACCAATGTCTCTCTCACATGAGGACTCTGAGAGAGGACAGGAGTACTGCTTTTCTCACACAGATGATTGTAAATCTAAGTATCTCTAAAAGTGAAAGCTATGAAAAAGGAACAGAGGAAGATTCCAGGGTTCCCTGTGGCAGGGAAATCGCAGTCCTACAGATGCCTCATCCGGAGCCCAATTACATGTGGTCATGCTCTCTTTAAAAAATGGAACCGGGGACTGGAACACTAGCATGGAGCGAGTATGGACAGCATTTGCCTTACATGTGGCTGACCTGGATTCAATTTCTGGCATCCCATATGGTTTCCTGAGCCTGCCAAGAGTAATTTCTGAGCACAGAGCTAGAAGTAAGCCCGAGTGCTGCTAGCTGTGGCCAACAACCAAACAATCAAACAAAAATCTATAAAAAATAAAAAGTTTAATATAGCCTCCAAAGTCAGCTTATTCAAAGTATTCCTCACTCACGCTCTGGTTGCTGTGGGGAAGAGTCCTGAATTCACTGTGCCTGCTTTATCCTCATGCTTCATTGTCTGTTAATCAGAACTATCACTCAACTTTTCTTTGGGGGGGGGGCACACCCAGCAGTGCTCAGGGGTTACTCCTGGCTCCATGCTCAGAAATTGCTCCTGGCAGGCACGGGGGACCATATGGGGCACCGGGATTCGAACCAATGACCTTTTGCATGAAAGGTAAACGCCTTACCTCCATGCTATCTCCCGGGCCCCATATCATTCAACTTAATAGCAATAGGACCTGGGCAATGTGAAAACATGCCTATGTTGTGATCATTGAGTGCTCACTATCAACTTTTCAAGCATGGCTAGCTGTATGCTTAACATACTCCCTGCTTTGTGCCCAGGTAAAGAAGACTTTGAACAGGATATACCACCAGAACCGCAAGGTTCATGAAAAGACGGTGAGAACTGCTGCTGCTGCAGTCATTCTGAGCAATAACCCATCCTACATGGACGTGAAAAACATCCTACTCTCCATCGGGGAGCTGCCCAAGGAGATGAGCAAGTACATGCTCACCACTATCCAGGACATTTTGCGATTCGAAATGCCTTCCAGGTAGAACCCTGCACCTTGCCCTCTGCTTGTGCAAACTCCCATGCAGCTGTGTGTGTGTGTGTGTGTGTGTGTGTGTGTGTGTGTGTGTGTCTGTGAGAGAGAGAGAAACAGAGAGAGATAGAGAGAGACAGACAGAGAGGGAGAGAGAGAAGAGTAGCAGTGGTGATTCAGCACACAGGCTGAGCTTCCTGCAGGAGAGGGGTTTACTGGGTCAGATAAACTGTCTTCACTCTGGTACCTTGGTTTGGACTTGGTTTGGCCTTTAGGTTCCGTTTCCTGTTCAGTCGGACAATTATTTTTCAACATATTAGTTATGTTTTAAGATCCAACTCCATGAGGCTGGAGAGATAGCACAGGATGTCAAATGTATAGCTTGCATATGACTCACTCTATTTTGATCTCTGGTCCTGAGACCCTTGGCACTGTTGAAGTGACCTGAACTTCATTCATTGCAGTTTTAAACCTTTGTTTGAATTCACTGGCCCAAATAGCCAAGAATCATTGGGAGTATTTCTGGGCATTGTTTGGGTATCCCCCCAAATTAAATAAAATCCAGTTGCAAGTTTAATTAGACAATTTCAAATAGCATGAGAGAGTGATGTGAGTTCTCATGAGTGATCTTTTACCACAGTTGATTTTTTTCAGAGATAGTATCTGTAGACTCCTTTCTTGTAGATCAGAATACTAGAACTAGCATGGGTCATGCTTTAGGACTCTGAGAAATGGAGTCTTGCCTCCATTCCAGACTTATTCCATCCAGGTTCATGTTCTCTCTCCCTAGTTCACTAATGCTCCTTTTCAAAGCAGCTCCCCTCAAGCCTCCTACACAATAACTCAAATCAGGAACTGAAGATGGTATTTTCTAGGCTCTCCAAGTTCTATGCAGGAACCCCAAGAAAGGTCCAAATTGAGCAGTCCTGGTCAAAAAGGAAAATGGACATGGCAGAGGGAAGAAAAAAAGGAAGAAAATGTGTTAATGTAGATAATAGAGGCAAAGAGAAACGAGAGCCAAAGGTAAAGGTATGAGAAGCAGTGGAAGGGGAACAGTGGATAGAGACACGGAGGTAGGTCGGTGAGGAAGTAGAAAGCAGTGTTCAGTAGCTCTGTCTCTTGCCCCTGATGCAGGGACTTCATGGCTCCATGGCTCCTGCTCTCAGTGGCCCTATCTTCTGAGTCCTTTCCTCCTTGCTCACATGGTAGTTGAAAACTCTGGTTGAAATCTCCAATCCACACCATATCCAGACTTGGGCCCAGGCTTCTTTAGGCAATTTTCTGGGCATTTCCCCCTCTAGTTGGTTATAATTTCATTATTTCTGACTTAATTAGATGGTTAACTAGATGACTAACATTATTGCTGGTAACTAGTTGAAACTGTGACCATCAGAGGGTGGAGATGAGCTGAGAGGAGAAGGGTCAAAAACAGGTCTTAATGACCCGTGTCTTGAGTTGAAGGTCACACACAGAGTCTGTTCTCAGGTCTGTTCTCCAGGAGGCTAGGACCCTGTTCCTACTGTTATTAGTGTTTTAAATTTTGGTTGGGGCATACCTGGAAATGCTCTCTCAGTGTTACTCATAGCTCTGCATCTCTGGCAGTGCTCAGGGGACCATATGGGGTGCCTAGTAGTGAACCTAGGACGGGCATGTGCAAGGCAAGCAACAAGTGCCCTCCTTATTGTGCTGTCACTCCAGTACTCTGCTGTGATTCTGATGCCACCTAAATTCCACATGGCCCAGAAATGTGGGGAAGCCCCAGCTGGCTTGACTGGCACCTGGCCTCCCATCTCTAGCAACTGAGGGAAAGTTGGCTCTTTTCCTGCCTCTCAGATCTGTGTCCCCAGATCTAGCTTGAAACACTGACACAAAGAACAAGCAGCCTTTTCCTTTTGTGTCTTGCAGCAAAATGGTCCGTCGTGTTTTGAAGGAGATGGTAGCTCACAATTATGACCGTTTCGCCAAGAGTGGATCTTCTTCCACGTACACTGGCTACATAGGACGTATGTGATACAAATGGGGTCAGGCACTACTGGACCCAACAGTGGGTTGGCTGGGGAAGGGTTGGTTGTTAATGGTGGTTTGTCCAGGAACAGCCTGGTCACTAATGGGCAGTTTTCTCTCAGGTGACTCCCATTCAGCATCCACTTATGGCCTCGACATCCTCTACTCGGGTTCTGGTATTCTGAGGAGAAGCAACCTGAACGTTTTCCAGTACATTGGGAAGGCCCATCTTCATGCTAGCCAGGTAGGGCTCTCCTGAAGCTCCATCTCATGGGACCAGCAAGAAAAATCTGATAATGGAGGCCCCTGGTTTGCATGACCTGAAATTCTGTCTTCTGTGGTGGCAGCCTGAGGGTCCTTTGTTCTGTTATGCACCCAACATGTCTTCATAGCATCACATTATGCTCTGAGTGGAAATCATGTCAGTGTTTCTGACCTGTATCTTTAAAGGATTCTTGTTACACAGTAACCCTGTAGTGCTCCAGACATTTAGAGTGTATTTTATTTTCCTGATGTTTCTAGGGAAATAGAATGTCTGTACAGGATTGGTCCAAGCTAGGGTCTCTGGCCTCTGTTACTCCATCTTCAGCTTTATTCAGAACTTGGGGAGGACCCATTAAATCTTCTAAATCATGAGTGGCCTTTTTTATTTTGGTTTGGTTTGGGTTCTTGTGCCACATTTGGCAGTGTTCAGGGTTTACTCTTGGCTCTGTGCTCAGAAATCACTCCTGGCACTGCTCAGGGGCCCATATGAATGCCGGGGATAGAACTCAGTTGGTTGCATGAAAGGCAAACACCTATGTTACTGCTCTGGACCCTTCTTTTTCACTTTTTTATGTACCATATTGTGAGCTTATAGGCACGTTCCTTCCAGCTTTGGGAGGATCCCTGCCTGCCTGTGCACCATTGAGCCTACCCTGGTCAGTGTACTGCGTCTCTGTTCTACCTTCCTCATGGTTCAGGCCGCCCTGGAGGACAGTGTGCAGGCTGCAGTGTCTGACCTCCTCATATACCCATCATTCCTCTCTCTTTTCTGTGACCCAGCATGGGTTTATGCAGGCCTGGGAGACACGTCTCTGCTGACAGCTCAAAGAAGGCAGTGGGACTTGAATCCTGACCCCCGCCCCTTTTGGGCTCTTTGCTAAGTGGGTATGGTGCCTAGTGGTTGGGAGGCAGCAGGTGGAGCAGAGCTCCTTGTTTGTTGTTCAGGTGTGGACTGTAGCTCACACATTGATCCTGTCCCTATTATATAGGTGGTCATTGAGGCACAGGGCCTGGAGACGTTGATCGCAGCCACTCCCGACCAGGGTGAGGAGAACCTGGATTCCTTTGCGGGCATGTCAGCCATCCTCTTTGACATACAGCTCAGACCTGTCACTTTCTTCAATGGATATAGTGACCTGATGTCCAAGATGCTGTCAGCGTCTGGCGACCCTATCAGTGTGGTGAAGGGTCTCATCCTGCTCGTAGACCACTCTCAGGTAACCCTGCTCTGCTGCCTTTTCAAAAAGCTCTGATCCCACCTTGCTCTGGGAGGGGTCTCAGGGCTCACAGCTGAGCTCCCCATCTTTGCACCTTCCCCTCTCCTTCCCTCTAGGGATACAGTTTGGTTTTTGAGCTCTCTTTAATGTTGAGGCAAAAGAAAAAATATGGTGCTCAAATAAACAGAGAATTGAGTCAGAGTGATAGCATAGCCGGTAGGGAGTTTGCCTTGCATGCGGCCAATCCAGGTTTGATCCCTTGCATCCCATAGGGATGTAATTTCTGAACCTGCCAGGAGTAATTTCTGAGTGCAGAGCCAGAAGTAACCTATAAGCATCAGCAGGTGTGGCACCAATATATATATATAATATATATATTGATCTCAGAGCAGGAGTTAAGCCCCAGGGTTTCCTTAATGATGCAGGACAAAGAAGGTCCTCAGTAGATCATTCTGCCCATATCAAGTTTTTAGAGGCACAGTTGAGCACTGCGCACATTTTCATGTGTGAGAAGCCTTAGGAGGGCCCTTTCCAATAGGTATTGGACAACTTGGCCATGGTGTGGGCTTGCTTTATGGGTCCACACAGAGGGTGTTTTCCTAACTGTACATCATGAAGACAACCAACTGTATATAGTGAGGATTTGACTCTTGTAATAGCCGGTAAGATTCTAGTGCCTAAGCCCTTCCCTGTCACATTGTCAACTCTAATTTTTCTTAACTCTTTTTTGCAGAATGGTTTTCAGTTTTTCATGCTTCTTCTTGCTACCCACTTACAGCACAATTTCCTCCTTCTAGGAATAAAGAGGGTGGGCAAGCAGCATGGTCAGAGCCCTTTCAGGAACAGTCCTTGGAGCCCTGGATACTACTACAGAGAGAAGCGTTTACTAAAGGAAGTCTCCTAGCTATTGACCAAAACATGTACCCAGATCTCTTGGATCCCAGGGGAAGCTGTTAGAGCAGTTTTTTTTTTGTTTTGTTTTGTTTCGTTTTGTTTGTTTTTTTGTTGTTGTTTTTTTGGGGCCACACCCGGTGACGCTCAGAGGTTACTCTTGGCTATTTGCTCAGAAGTCACTCCTGGCAGGCACGGGGAACCATATGGGGAACCGGGGGATCGAACCGCGGTCCATCCTAGGGTAGCGCAGGCAAGGCAGGCAACTTACCTCCAGCGCCACCACCTGGCCCCTGTTAGAGCAGTTTTTCAGAGGCTGGATTGTCTCTTCGAACTAAACTGCTATCCTCTTGATGCACTCAGAGACATTGGAACTAGCGACTCCTCCACACTCCTTAGTCCTCAGAGTTCACTGGTGAAGAGCCAACTTTTGTGCCATGTCAGAATTTTCATATGGCAGTGCTGCCTCTGTAGGGAGGTTCAGTCGAAAGCATTGAGGTCTGAGCTAGCCCCAGCCAGGCTTCAAAGTGAGGGCACCACGTCATGGGCCCTGCGTAAGAAGCCTGAGGGTCAGACCCAGGGTGATACCCAATGACCACATTAGCAGGCTGCTTATGGGAGATACAGAGAGATGATATTTTAGGTTTGAGGACACAGACCTTCTGCTACCAGCATCCCTGTAACAAATGAACTTTCAGTGTTCCGATCCTTTTTATTTATAAAAGCAGCCAGTGGGCCAGAACTGCCTGGTGACTGTTGCTTGATTATTCCTGATCTAGCCAGTTCTGTGAGGGATTTTAAACCAGGTGACAGGTCCGAGAGGAAGGTGACAAGTCTGCACATTTCAGGGGGGCTGCTGAAGCAGGGAAGCAGTTTGTGGCTCATGGCTCTGTGGGGCAACCAACAATGATACCCAGTCCCAGACTATGCCAGATCAAGGGCTGACGTGAAAGAATGTTGGCAGGGACACCCATCACAGCCACCCGGACAGATGAAATTACTCTGAGCTCACTTTCTCTCTCTTTCTGGCTAATTGGATTACTCTTCAAAGAAAGAGGTCTGGGAAAGTCAGCTGTACAGGGCGACCTGCTCTGCCAGCTGAGAATATATTTCCCTGAATACAGGCCACGGAACTGTGTTGTAAAAATCCCTGTGTCTGAGCTGTAAGAAACCCTCTGGGACAAAGGTCAGAGACCAGAGAAGCCACAG
>PVKC010034024.1:0-13816 GCA_004027635.1 Crocidura indochinensis | reverse complement strand
GAAAATTACATGTAAGAAATTCAAAATTGACACATACCTCAATCCTTATACAAAAATCAACTCAAGATGAATCAAAGACCTCGTAATTAGACCCGAATCTATAAAGTTTATAGAGAATAAAATAGGTAGAACACTCTAAAACCTATAAATCAAAATGTCTTCAAGGATGGAGCACCAATGGCAAGAACTTTAGCGTCAAACATAAACAAATGGGACTCTATCAAACTAAAAAGCTTCTGCATGGCAAAAGAAATCCTACTTAACACAAGAAGACAGTTAACTGACTGGGAAAAAATCTTTTCACCATCATATCAGATAAAGGGCTGATATCCAGAATATACAAAATCCTCAGAAAGCTGAGCCCCCAAAAACCAAAGAAAGCCATAAAAATGGGAAGATGAAATGAATAGACACTTCTCTGAGGAAGACCGAAAGATGGCCAACAAACACATGAAAACATGCTCACCTTCACTCATCATTAGGGAAATCGAAATCAAGACAACAATGAAGTACCACCTTACACCAGTGAGGATGGCTCACATCAAAAATAATAGGAACAATCTATGTTGGTGGGGATGCGACATGAAAGGCACTCTCATCCACTGCTGGTGGGAATGCCCCCTAGTCCAACACTTATGGAGAACAGTCTGGAGAGTGCTCAAAGAACTCAGAATTGAGCTGCCATTTGACCCAGCGATTGCTCTCCTAGGTATCTACCCCCAAGTTGGAAGGACATTCATTCCAAAGTATGTGTGCACTCAACTATTTTATTGCAGCACTCAGTATAACAGCCAAGTCTTAGAACCAACCTCGATGTCCAAAAACAGATGAGTGGATCATTAAATTTTGGTATCTATACACAATGGAATACTGCATGGCAGTCAGAAATGATACAATTACAGACTTTGCAGCAACGTGGATGGACCTAGAACATATTATGTTAAATGAAGAAGCCAGAAGATGAAAGATAAACACAGAATGATAGTATTATTCTTAAGCACCTAGAACATACCCCTTATATACAACTAATACTCAACAATCAAATAACGGGATTTAACAGGGGTGAAACTCCAAACACTGTAGCAGTCAACATATACCAGGGAGCAGTGCCAAAACACATGAAAGAGGAAAAACACAAACTCTTGACTACACATTATACCACACCACAAAGAAACCAGCAACAGCAGAAACAGCAGCGTAGAAAGACCAGGTAAATAATCAGTCTTCTACTACAAATGCCCATAATAAGCCTTTAGGGATCTTATATACAGGATTACAGGTAAAGGATACCATGGAAAACCACTGACTCCAACAGAAGCATTCCATAATAATATGTTTTAATGCCTTAATCTTTCTATACTTAAAATAACCTCTCAGCTTTTCTGTCCACAGGTGTTCTTGGATATGAAGGGTGGACAAACTAAGATTGCATCTCGGGGCTCAGTCACACAAGATACCATACCCAGCTTGCACTACAAGAATGTCTCGATAAAACTCTTTAACATACTCTTTACTGTAGGTTATACCTTCATTTAGGACTTGAAGTAGGTGACCACCCAGACCACCGAAGCAGCAACTGTGACCTATAGACTTATACTACAGGCCCCACACATCAAACACATTCAAACAAATTAGCATTCCCTCGCTCTTTTCTCTACTCTTCTCTCTACTGTTTTTTTTTTCTTTTTATGTTTTTTGCCTTTTCTCTCCTTTTCTTTTTAATTTATTTTCTCTTTTCTTTCCTGCCCCTTCCATATACTTTCCCCTTCCCCCCTTTGAAAATTCGACTAACCCTCCACCCCTCAATCCCATCCAGATTTCCCACCTTATTAAAAATCTTCACCATCAGTTCCTAATTAATGAGACATCAAGAATGACCTCCTACCCCAGTGAACCAGTACCCAGCACCCATGTGAAGGGGCAACCAGTCAAACCTACACTTCCCCCCCCTACAAGAAAAGGCAACCAACTCCCCTGCTGACTCATGCTGTGTGGTCCTCCTTATCAATCCTTCCTAACGTGGACTGTTACTTGAAACCAGACTTAGCCCTACAAGTATGAACTATGCATGAACTCTTCCCAAGTCCTCCCTGCAGCAAATCTTTTGCCAATCTCAAGAAGGTCTGGTTGGGAAATGAAAAGGTGCCTGGGAACCCACACACCACAAGAAAATCTCAAAAGACAATGGGGAAACATATACTACCAACATAAGTATAAGACCTGTACTACACTACCTCTTTACCTGCTTTTCCCCAAAACGCAAGATACTTTCTTGCATCACCTTGTTCCTTTAATTAATTTTTACCTCATTTCTTGAAAATCTTTTTTCTTTTCATATATATATTTAAGCACATGTATTTTTATTTCTTTTTTTTATCTTTTTTGGGTGTGTGACCTGTTTTTGTTTTCTTCTCTCTCCACCCTCAAATGCACCAGCAATATAATGTAGCACCATTTCTCCCTGCAAAGGCACACGAAAAAAAAGGGAAATCTTACGTATAAAAATGAGCTCTTACTTATTAGGGATAAGAACTCATACTTGTTTACAATACAGGGGTATCTCTCACCTTGAAAATATGTCACGTGAACCCAACTTAGACCCCAGGTGATTAGACAACAACCATCCATCCTTGAACCCTGGATCACAGACATAGAAATGGCACACTTCTTTACAACAGCCACAGGAAACGAGTCCCAAGTGGGACATCCTTAATAGTGCTTGGACACCAACAAATGCCAACCCTAATATGATACCCTGACGAGGAAAATGGAAACAACTTGACCCAAGAGCAAGTTATCCTACATCACCAGCTAACTATAAGACAAAATCAGAAGACTTGTTACCCTTTGGTCTATCCAAATGCCAAGATCACGATTTACAGATGTCTGGCTGATAGAACCATGGCCAGACTGTATGTATCCTGGGACCAATAAAAAAAAGCCCTAGTCCAGCGTATGAGTTACAACCTGCATTACAACTATGATCCCTAGGTCCAGAGGTCTGTCTGAGACTATTGCAACGGAAGGGGACTTCTGGAAACATAACAGAAGGCGCTATCCCAGACCCCTTCCTAGGATCAGAACAAAGACCAAGACCGCCAACCACTGAATACGGATTAAAATGACGCTAAGGGAACAGAACTTCTAGAACCACAAAGTAAGACATAATCATAAGTTCAACTTATTGACTCGTGCAGATACCGAGACCTCTACATACAGAGATCTGATTTTATCACCCAGGATGGACCAGAAGTCTTCCATACACCACAAAAGCACCAAGGGGAGAGTAAATGAACCTGAAAGGAGTCTATAGTCAACTCCAAGACAATATACTTCAAGGGCGGGGAAACCCTGTATCTCTTAGACAAAGGAAATCCTTTTCGAAGGACTCTAATATTTACTGTGCATCTGCAGAAGGGGAAAAAAAGCACAAAACAATTGTTTTATTATTATTTACTTATCTATTTTTTTGTCGATTTCAGTGTTGTGGTTTGACTATTGAAGTGGATGTCTCCATTTATATTTATTTATTTTCTTCTTTTCTTTTCTTATGTGCTCTGCCACATTTTTTTTAAAACTCAATACCATGCTTTTATATGGTGCTTACTCTTTTGTTTTTCTTTGGAATGCTCACTGTATATTTTATTTGACAGTTCTTTATGTACTGTTGTGGTGTTTCACTTTCTTTTCTCCCTTCATCGCTCAAACCGAGGATGAAAGCCTCTAGAAGGACTTCGCCCACTTCTGGAGTATTTGATTCTTGTTTTTTTTCTCCAAGTTATTACTTTCTCTTCTTCAAACAAAACTACATAACTTGAATTATGTAGTCCCGCCTCCCAATTTGGGGGGGGTGGATACCAAGACCAAACAGGTGTAAGACCAAAGACCACTAAGTAGTAAGTAAGGCACAGAGGGGACCACTTATTCTAGCAGCCCCAGGGGTGAGGGAAGAGGATATGGGAAGTAGGACGGGAATGGAGGTGGAGGAAGGACAATTAAGTGATGGGAATTCCCCTGATTTTATGTTAATATGTACCTAAAAAATTATTGTCAGTGATATGTAAGCCACTCTGATTAAAATAAAAATTATATTTTAAAAAATTAAAAAAACCTCTCGCTGTTTATTGGAAGCAAGTTTTTTCCCTACTTGTACTTCAGATCCTTCCCTTATAAGATAGAAAAATATGAGTAATGTCTTTTTAAAATGTGATTATGTTTGCATGCTATCATTCACAGAAATCAGTACAGAGAAGAAACTGTCAGAATTGTCAGATTATCTTTTTTTCTGAGTACTCAGAAAGCAACATATTTCAACTTCTGTTCCTAGACATGGCCATTTCTCTGAGCTCTGGTCACTGGAATTATGATCACAAGTGATGAGCAGGGCATGAATTTCAGCCCAACTCCAACAATGTCCCATGTTCAATCTTTGCTCTTTCTCTATTAATTTAATTAATGCCCCTAAGGACCACTTAAACAACAGTGTCAATGATAGAAGGAATTGCATATGGAAAGTAGAACCTCCCTGGCTATTTCCTCTAAAATCTCAACTAATATAAGGGAGAAATGGTTAAACTTTCACTGAATACAGATGCTGAATTTCAGTTTAGAAGCAGAACTTAATTTACCTAGTCTTATTTTCTAGGACAAAAACAGGCTGATTAGAATATCAACAAATGTTAGCTATTAACTGTTGCCGGAAATCAGACCTTGAAGCTCACCATCATATTCTCTTTACATTTGTAAATACACAAAGAAACCAAATGAGGCCTGTTTACATTTCTCAGAACTCTCTGAGCAAAGGAATCAGAACAAACAGAAGTGGTTAGACCCCAAAACAGTTTCATCGAGTCAACAGTGATGCAGATAAACTCAACTTTACCCTCAAGAGTCAACTCCTGTCCATTGACTGTAACCTTCTATTTTGTGGTTCAAATTCAAAACTGCTGAAATTTTGGTTTCCTTTAGGAAAGCATTTTAGAGACTGCATGCCTGTCACTCCCTTTCTACATAAAAAACTCTTTCTTTACAACTGATGAGGTATCTGCTTTATTCAAGTTACCAAGAATAAATATCTCTTCTTAATAATTAGGATATTCTGGTGTGTTATATCCATACACAACCACTTCCCCCTATATACACATTGATGACTACTTATAGTTTGCATTTCCTTGAAACCAATACCCAGTCACCTGGATAAAAATATTGAGCTTTTTCTGGAACTCCCTTTTTTTTCATTTTTTGTGTGTGTTTTGTGGGAAGAGTCTACCTAAATAACGATCAGAAGTTATTTTCTACTCTGTATTCAAAAAAGTTCACTCCTGGTAATTCTCAGGGGACCAGGTAGGTGGTGCTGGGTATCAAAGTCAGATCACCTGCATACAAAGAAAATGCTGAGCTCTCTGAGTTATCTCCAGCCTTTACTCCAAATTCTTTTAAGCATTTATATTGAAACTGATAGATAATTTGACTCTTATTTTAGGTCTAAATTTTAATATTGGTGGGATGGAGGGAGATTTGGGACATTGGTGGTGGGAATGTTGCACTGGTGAAGGGGGGTGTTCTTTACATGACTGAAACCTAATCACAATTATATTTGTAATCAAGATGTTTAAATAAAGATATTATAAAAAATAAAGTTTAATATTATTATCATCTTCAGAGAATAGCCTGATTTTAAAATTCTTCAAGGGTCTCACTTCTTTTCCACACTATTGTGATACTCTTTTGAGTTCCATTTATCCTTTATGCTCTTCATATCTTGAGTAATGTTAATTGATATCATTAGGCATTATTTTGTATCTCATAATTCATAGATATTTGCCAGTTACTAGACTTATTTGAAACGGTTGCTTTCAGAACTTGAACATTTTCATATAGGAGCTGGCTTAATTTATTTTCAGAACTATTGGAAACAATTGATCGCTAGATATTGACTATCAGATATGTCTGAAGGCACTCTAATAAGGGAACATGGTAAACTTGTGAACTCTCCTAACCCTAATTCCACCACTAATCACCTAACCACCTCCTAGATACTAAGGAGTGAGAGTACAATGTGGATGTGAAAGAAAAAATGTACAATTATGATTAAGTTGTAGTTTTGTGCTGAAGGAACTCATTGAATTGTAATGAGAAATTAGGTATATTGTTATTACATGACTATTGCTATTACTAAGAAACTTGCTTTTGTTTGAATACTTGTCATGTTTGTGCACACGTATTTTAACTGACACATAATTTATATTCTGTGAAGAACTTGAATCTTAGAATGATCAGCATATTTCACATACATAAATATTATTTATATGGATCCACTACTCAGATGGTACACAGAACATATTCTCCCCTACCAGAAGTCTTGTTTATGCCACTTATTATCCAACATACACCAAATTAAGGGATACTACTAGCTGTATAGATTTGCTTTATAGTTTTGAATTTTGTAGAAATAAATGCCATGAATATCTTTCCCTGGCTTTATCTGCCTAATTTTCGTGGAGTCATGTTATTAGGAAGGACTTTAGACATACTTCTGGATGATTGCTTTTAGTTTAGAGGATTTTGTGATAGCTATAAGACATTGTTATAAGCATTTGTTGGACAGAAAACTTATTTTGGAAGTCTGTTCACATGAATGGAATTACTGGATAATATGAACATATATAGACATGTAGATATATATTTGATTTGCAAATATCGGTAAAATGTTTTCTATTTTTATTAATATCTTTATTTTAAAACTTTGATTACAAATATGATTGTAGTTCGGTTTCAGTCATGTAAAGAACACCTCCCTTCACCAGTGCAATATTCCCATCACCAGTGCCCCAAAATTCCGTCCTCCACATTCCAACCCCTAGCTGTACTCTAGACAGGCTTTCTAATTCCCTCATTCATTCATATTGTTATGATAGCTCTCACGGTAGTTATTTCTCTAACGGCACTCACCTCTCTTTGTGGTGAGCTTCATGTCGTGAGCTAGACCGTCCATCCCTCATCTCATTTGTCTCTGAGAATTATTGCAAAAATATCTTTTATTTTTCTTAAAACACATAGATGAGTGAGACCATTCTGCATCTATCTCTCTCACTCTGACTTATTTCTCTCAGTATAATAGAGTTCATGTACATTCATGTATAAGAGAATTTCATTATTTCATCTCTCTTGATGGCTACATAATATTGTATATATGTACCACAGTTTCTTTAACCAGTCATCTGTTGAAGGGCATCTTGGTTGTTTCCAGAGTCTGGCTATTACAAATAGTGCCCTAATGAATATAGGTGTAAGGAAGGTATTTTTGTATAGTACTTCTGTTTTCCTAGGGTATATTATTAGGAGTGGTACAGATGGATCATATGGTAGCTCAATTTCCAGTTTGGGGAGGAACCTCCATATTGCTTTCCATAAAGGTTGGACTAGACAGCATTCCCACCAGCAGTGGATAAGAGTTACTTTCTCTCCACATCCCCTCCAGAACTGATTATTCTCATTCTTTGTAATATGTGTCAATCTCTGTGGTGTGAGGTGGTATCTCATTGTTGTTTTGATTTACATCTCCCTGATTATTGGTGATGAGGAGCATTTTTCATGTGCCTTTTGGCCCTTTGTATTTCTTCTTTTACAAAGTGTCTGTTCATTTCTTATCCCCATTTTTCGATGAATTTAGATGCTTTTTTTTTGTAAAATTCTGTCAATGCCTTGTATAGTTTGGATATTAGCCCCTTATCTGATGGGTATTGGGTGAGTAGTTTCTCCCACTCAGTGGGTGGCTCTTGTTTCCAGGGCACTATTTCCTTTGAGGTGCAGAAGCTTCTGAGCTTAATATAGTCCCATCTGTTTATCTCTGCTTCCACTTGTTTAGAGAGTGCTGTTTCCTCCGTGAAGATGCCTTTAGTCTCAATATCATAAAATGTTTTACCAATTTGTTGTTCTATATACCTTATGGCTTCAGGTGTTGTATCAAGGTCTTCAATCCATTTGGATTTGAACCTCATACATGGTGTAAGCTGGGGTCTGAGTTTACTTTTTGCAAATGGCTAATCAGTTGTGCCAACACCACTTCTTGAAGATGCTTTTCTTGAACTATTTAGGACTTCTTGCTCCTTTATCTAAAATTAAGGGATTGTATGTCTGGGGAACATTCTCTGAGTACTCAAGCCTAGTCCACTGATATAAGTATCTGTTTTAATTCCAATATCATGCTGTTTTGATAACTATTGCTTTGTAATACAGTTTAAAATTGGGGGAAAGTAATGCCTCCCATATTCATTTTCCCAAAGAGTGCTTTAGTTATTAGGGGTATTTTTTGTTCTAAATAAATTTTAGAAGTGTTTGATTCACTTCTTTCAAGAATGTCATTGGGATAGCATTAAATCTGTAAAATGCTTTGGGGAGTATTGCCATTTTAATGTTGTTAATTATGCCAATCCATGAGCAGGGTATGTGTTTCCATTTCTGCATGTCTTCTCTTATTTCTTGGGTTAGGATTTATAGTTTTCTTTGTATATGTCCTTCAACTCTTTGATCAAGTTGACTTCAAGATATTTGAGTTTGTGTGGCACTAACGTGAATGGGGTTGTTTTCTTTTTTTTCTTTTTTTTTTCTTTTGGTTTTTGGGTCACACCCGGCA
Organism: Crocidura indochinensis; assembly: GCA_004027635.1. Classification (NCBI taxonomy): domain Eukaryota; kingdom Metazoa; phylum Chordata; class Mammalia; order Eulipotyphla; family Soricidae; genus Crocidura; species Crocidura indochinensis. The sequence goes on along the minus strand of PVKC010034024.1, from coordinate 5,181 downwards.
GTGCTCAGGGATTACTCCTGGCTTCGTGCTCAGAAATTGCTCCTGGCAGGCATGGGGGACCATATGGGGCACCAGGATTCGAACCGATGACCTTTTGCATGAAAGGCAAATGCCTTACCTCAATGCTATCTCCCGGGCCCCAGGGGTTGTTTTCTTAATGTTCATTTCTTCCATAACATTCTCGGTGTATGAAAAGGTCATTGATTTTTGTGTGTTAATTGTGTAGCCTACCGCATTGCTATATGAATCTATTGTTTCTAGAAGCTTTTTGGTAGTTTTTAGGGTTTTCTAAGTTTAGTGTCATGTCATCTGCAAACAGTGAGAGTTTTATTTCTTTTCCTATTTAGATTCCCTTGATATATTTTTCTATGTTGAATAGGAGTGTAAGAGAGGACAGCCTTGTCTTGTACCAGAATTTAGAGGAAAGGCTTTTAGTTTTTCTCCATTGAGATCAATATTTGCATTGGCTTGTGATATATGGCCTTAACTATATTGAGAAAGGTTACTTTCATTCCCATCTTTATGAGAGTTTTTTAAATCAAGAATGCATGTTGCAGCTTATCAAATGCTTTCTCATCATCTGCTGATATAATCATGTAATTTTTATTTTTCTTGTTGATGTTGTGTATTATATTGATAGATTTATGGGTGGTAAACCATTCTTGCATTCCTGGGATGAAATCTACTTGATCATAGTGAATGATATTCTTGACTAGGCATTGGATCCTATTTGCCAGGATTTTGTTGAGAATCTTTGTATCTGTGTTCATCAGGGATATTGGTCTGTAATTTTGTTTTTGGCAGCATCTCCGTATGGTTTAGTATCAAGGTTATGTTGGCTTCATAAAAGCTATTTGGAGGGGCCGGAGAGATAGCATGGAGGTAAGGCATTTGCCTTTTGTGCAGAAGGACAGTGGTTCAAATCCCGGCATCCCATATGATCCCCTGTGCCTGCTAGGGGTGATTTCTTGAGCATAGAGCCAGAAGTAACCCCTGAGCGCTGCTGGGTGTGACCCTAAAACCGAAAACAAAAAAAAAGAAGAAGCTATTTGGAAGTGTTTCTGTTTTTTTCAATTTCATAAAAGAGCCTGGTCAGATTGGTAGTAGTTCCTCTTGAAAGGTTTACAAGAATTCATTAGTGAATCCATCTAGGCCTGGGCTTTTGTTTTTAGGCAGATATTTGATTACCATTTTAACTTCCTCAATAGTGATGAGGGTGTTTAGATTTGCGACATCCTCCTTATTCAACCATGGAAGGTTTTCAGAGTCCAAAAATATTTCCATTTCTCCCAGGTTCTCATGTTTAGTGGCATAGAGTTTCTCAAAGTAGTCTCTGATTACCCTTTGAATCTCTGCAATATCTGTAGTGATCTCCCCCTTTTCATATTTAGTACAGGTTATCAAATTTCTCTCTCTGCTTTTCTTTGTGAGTTTTGCCAATGGTCTATAAATCTTACATATTTTTTTCTAAGAACTAACTTCTGCTTTTGTTGATTTTTTTGGATTGATTCTTGGGTTTCCACTTCATTGATTTCTTGTGTAAGCTTTGTTATTTCCTCTGTCTCCCTATTTTTGGTTCCTTTTGTTGATCATTTTCTAATTTTATAAGTTGTATCATTAAGCTATTCAGGTAGGCCCCTTCTCCCTTCCTGATGTGTGCTTACAAAGCTATAAAATTTCCTCTCAGTAGAACTTTTCCTGTGTCCCATATATTTTGATAGTTTGTATCTTTATTGTCATTTGTTTCCAGGACAATTTTGATTTCCTCTTTGATTTCATCTCAGGCCCACTGGTTGTTCAGGAGTAGGCTGTTCAATTTCCAGTTGTTAAAGTTTTTCTTCTGTGTCCCTTTGTAGTTTACATATAATTTCAGACCTTTGTAGTCAGCGAAGGGAGCCTGCAAAATTTCTAACTTCTTAATTTTATGGAGGTTTGTTTTATGTGACAGCATGTGGTCTGTCCTGGAGTTTCTTTAGGCATGCAATGTACCTCCGTACATTGGAGAAGAATGTGTATCCAGGTTTCTGGGGAGTGTCATATATATTAGGCCTCTTTCTTACATTTTTCTTTTTAGGGTTAGTCTATTTTTGTTGGGTTTTAGTCTGGTTGACCTATCAAGTGGTAATAGGGCCATATTGAGGTTTCCCACAATTATTGTGTTATTATTGATTTCCTCTTTCAAATTAGTCAATAATTGTATTAGGTATTTTGCTGGTGTCTGATTGAGTGTGTATATGTGTACTAGTATAATTTCTCCCTGTTGCCCATATCCCTTGATTAGTAGAAAGTGTTCATCTTTGTCCCTTACAACTTTAATGAGTCTAAAGTTTGTGCCATCTGATATTAATATGGCCACTCCAGCTATTAACGGTGTTGCTTGCTTGAATGATTTTCCTCCAGCCTTTGATTTTGAGTCTATGTTCTGAGTATTCAGGTGTGTTTGAGTCATTCATTCAGGAAGGTTGGATTCATCTTTTTTATCTATTTTGCTGCTCTGTTACTTAATTTTTGCATTTAGTCCATTGACATTGAGGGGAAAGGATTGTCATGGGATTTAATGTCATCTTTGTGTCTAAGTTTGGTGTGTCTGTTTTTCTGTCTTGTCTCGAAGTAGACCATTCTGTTTTTCCTTTAAGGTTTGTTTTGCATCTGTACATTTTCTGAGCTGTTTCTTATCTATGAAGCTACGTATCCTTCCTTCAAACCTGAACATGAGTCAGGCTGAGTGCTGTATTGTAGGTGAAGCATCCATTTCATTCTGTCTTGTCACAATATCCCATCACTGTCTTCTGACCTTGAGAGTTTCTTGTGACATGTCTGCTGTATATCTTAAGGATGCTCCTTTGAATGTAAATTCCCTCTATGATCTTGCTGTTTTCAGTATCCTGTCTCTATCTGTGGGATTTGTCATTGTGACTAGGATGTTTCATGGGGTATTTTTCTTCGGGTCTGTTTTAACTAGTTTCTTTAGGCATGCAGTATTTGATAGCGTGCTGTCTTTAGTTCTCGGAGTTTCTCTGTCTTTGACTGTTGATTCTTCCTGGGGATCTCCTTCCTGGACCTCTGGGACTTCAATGATTCTCACGTTGTTTCTGTTGACTTCTATTTTCATCTATTCACATTCTGTGAGTGCCTTTCTCATTGTCTCTTTGTTTGCCTTAAGATTATTTTCCAATCTCTTCTGCCTCGTGGAGTTCTTCTGCATTTCATCTTCCAGTTCACTGATTCTGTCCTTGACTGTTGTTTCTCTGTTGGAGAGGGCTTCCATTGAGGTTTTCAATTCAGTTATCATGTTTTTCAGACTTGTTATTTCAGTTTGGAATTTTCTGATTTCTATCTTTTATTCTGTTCAGCTAGAACTATATATATATTCTTTGATTTCCATGAGGATCCCCCATATTTCTATTCTAACATCCGTATCTGAGAGATTAATCAGATGGTTGGTATTTTTTGGGTCATCACAGCTATTATCTTCATTCTCTGTGTATGCCGTTTTTCTGCGAGGTTTTCTCATGTCACGTTTGTAGTGTGATTTTTTTTTCTGTGTATTATGGTGGGATTCATTAGTTAGAAAGAGGGTGCAGCCACAAAGCAAAGCAGATGGTTGCACTATTCTGGATCCTACAGGAACCGGTTTTCACTGAGTCTTTCTTGATCTTCTCAGGAGAGTTTCAGGAGACAGAAAGGAAGAGAAACAGGCAAAGTTGATGAGTTCCCCTCAGTCTCTCTCCCAGTTGTTCTAAACTGTTTTCTAAACTAAATTTTTATTCTCTCTGGCAGAGTTTGCATATTTTAATTGTTTTCTATATTCACCAAAGCTTTCTTTTTCATTAAAAATTTATGTTACACCTTGTAAATAGTAATACAACCTTATTGTTGCTTTAATTTACATTTTCTTGAGAATATTAACATTTTTCTTTATTTTCTCATTTTTTATGTAAACAGCCCTTTATCAAGATGATAATATCGGGGCCTGGGAGATAGCATGGAGGTAAGGCATTTGCCTTTCATGCAAAAGGTCATCGGTTCGAATCCCAGTTTTTTTTTCAAAGAATTTTTTCAAAGAACCAACTTCTGCTTTTGTTGATCTTTCAGATTGCTTTTCGCTTTTCCACTTCATTGAGTTCTGCTTTCAGCTTTGTTATTTCCTTCTGTCTCCTTATTTTGGGTTCCTTTTCTTGGTCATTTTCTAATTTTTTGAGCTGTGTCATTAAGTTATTCAGGTATGTCCCTTCTTCCTTCCTGATGTGTGCTTGTAGAGCTATACATTTTCCTCTCAGGACTGCTTTTGCTGTGTCCCATAGATTCTGGAAGTTTGTGTCTTCATTATGATTTGTTTTCAGGATAGTTTTCATTTCCTTTTTTGATTTCATCTCGGACCCATTCATTGTTCAATAGCAGGGTGTTTAATTTCCAATCATTAAAGTTTTTCTTCTGTGTGACTTTGTAGTTCACATCTAATTTCAGAGCCTTGTGGTCAGCAAAGGTAGCCTGCGAGATTTCTATCCTCTTGATTTTATGGAGGTATATTTTATGTGTCAGCATGTAGTCTATCCTGGAGAATGACCCAAGTACATTGGAGAAGAATGTGTATCCAGGTTTTTTGGGATGGAGTGTCATATATATATATATATATATATACATATATATACATATATGGATGTATATATATAATCCTCTTTCTTATATATATAATCCTCTTTCTTATATATATATAATCCTCTTTCTTCCATTACTCTTTTCAGGGCTAGTATGTTTTTGTTGTGTTTCAGTCTGTTTGACCTATCAAGTGTCGATAGGGCCGTGTTGAGATCTCCCACAATTATTGTGTTATTATTGATTTCTTCTTTCAGGTTTGTCAGTAATTTTATTAGATAGTTTGCTGGTCTCTCATTGGGTGCATATATGTTTAATAGTCCGATTTCTTCCTGTTGCACATATCCCTTGTTTAGAACATAGTGTCCATATTTGTCCCTTACCACTTTTCTGAGTATAAAGTTGCTATTAATATTAATATTATTATGGCAACCCCAGCTTTCTTAAGGGTGTTGTTTGCTTGGATGCTTTTCTTCCAGCCTTTGATTTTGAGTCTATGTTTGTTCTATCTATTCAGATGTGTTTCTTCTAGGCAGCAGAAGGTTGGATTCATCTTTTTCAGCCATTTTGCCACTATGTGTCTTT
>PVKC010034023.1:0-13813 GCA_004027635.1 Crocidura indochinensis | reverse complement strand
TGCAATACTTTGGGAAGTATTACTATTTTAATGATGTTGATCCTCCCAATCCATGATCAAAGGAATGTATTTTTATTTCTTTGTATCCCTTTTTGTGGAGTCTTCAGGATTTTCTAAATATAAGGTCATGTCATCTGCAAATTGTGTGAGTTTAACTTTTTCTTTCCTATGAATGCCATTGATATCTTTTTCTTGCTAATTATTGTGGCAAATACTTCCAGTACTATATTGAATAGACGTTTCTCTGCTCTTAACAAACAAGATGTTTTTTTGTTTGTTTGTTTGGATTTTCTTTTTGGTTTTTGGGTCACACCCAGCAGCACTCAGGGATTACTCCTGGCTCTGCTCAGAAATCGCTCCTGACAGGCACGGGGGACCATATGGGGTGTCGGGATTCGAACCACAGATCTTCTGCATGCAAGTCAAATGCCTTACCTCCATGCTATCTCCGCCCCGACAGGATGGGTTTTTGAGGATAAATTCACCATTTTCTCAAGTTGTTAGCACTTAATTTTCCCTAATCCTTATCTATATAGTACTAGGTAGCTTTTGGGTAGTGAACATATATCAGAGCTTGGTGAACAGGTTCTCAATTCACCCACCTTTTGGATGTGGTGACTGTACCAAGTGCCTGGTTATTTATTTTTTTTGGGGGGGCCACATCCTGTGACACTCAGAGGTTACTCCTGGCTATTCGCTCAGAAGTCGCTCCTGTCAGGCACGGGGGACCATATGAGGAACCGGGAGATTGAACCGTGGTCCGTCCTAGGTTAGCGCAGGCACCTTATCTCCAGAGCCACCGCCCGGCCCCCCCACCTGGTTATTTTTGAAATAAAATCAGTTCACTCTTTTCATTACTTTGGTAGATTGATTCTGAACTTGTAATGGCAAGTTTTCAAGCAACTAGTCTTTAAACAAAGACTAGATTTTGAGTGACCTAAGAAATGTATACATAGGCAAATAAAATACATGATTAAGACCATGGTGGTGAGGTGGATGGAATGTATCCTGGGGTATGGGGAGAGAATAAGACTAATGATATTTGTTTTATTTTTTTGGGTAATGTAACTTGTTTCTCAGTGCTACATGCTAAAATTTTTGCTTTGGCTGTGTGTGGGAGTGTGGAGGATTTAACATCAGGTTAAATCTAACATCAGGTTATATGTGAGGTCTTTTGGTTCCATTCTTGGAACCCCATAAATACCCCCAAAATTCTGCTTTAATTTTTTTTTAATTAAATCACTGTGATCTACAAAGTTATTTAATTGTTTTGGTTTTTTCGTGGGTTTTTTTTTTTTTTTTTTGGTCACACCTGGCAGCACTTAGGAGTTACTTCAGGCTCTATGCTCAGAAATCATTCCTGGCAGGCTCAGGGGTCCATATGGGATGCCGGGATTTGAACCATTGTCCTGCATGCAAGGCAAACACCCTATCTCCACGCTCTCTCTCCAGCCCCTAATTGTTTTTAGAAAACTACTTTTAGGGCCTGGAGCATAGCACAGTGGGTATTTACTTTGCATGTGACTGACCATCCCATATGGTCCCCCAAGCCTGCCAAGAGTGATTTCTGAGTGGGGCTCAAAAATAAAACAACAATAGCAGTAAGTTCCATAAAAATATTTTTATTGGCCGGGCGGTGGCGCTGAAGGTAAGGTGCCTGCCTTACTGTGCTAGCCTTGGACGGACCGCGGTTCGATCCCCCGTGCCCCATATGGTCCCCAGGCCAGCCAGGGGCGACTTCTGAGCGCATAGCCAGGAGTAACCCCTGAGCGTCACTGGGTGTGGCCCAAAACCCAAAAAAAAATATTTTTATTGACTCACTATGAGATAGTTACAAAGTTGTTGATGATTGAGTTTCAGTCATAGAGTGTTCCAACACCCACCCTTTCACCAGTGTTTATTTCCCTCCATCAGAGTCCCGAGGTTCTTTCCCATATTTTTAAGAACTTATTAAGTTTGGTTGTTAAAGTTTGGGTCACATGATATACATGGAACACTTCATGAATTTACATGCACAGGGCTATGCTAATCTTTTCTGCATTGTTCTTGTTTTAGTATATGTTCCTCTGAAGTGAGTACTAGTTTAGTTCCGATCAGTGTTGAAATGTTCTGCTTTTTTGCCCCCTGTGCCTATGATAATAATAATAATAATAGTAATAATAATAATAACCCTGTTCTATCACATCTATGTATTTAGGTTCATTTACTTTTTTTTTTCTTTTTTTTTTTTTGGTTTTTGGGCCACACCCAGTGACGCTCAGGGGTTACTCCTGGCTATGTGCTCAGAAGTCGCCCCTGGCCTGGGGGACCATATGGGGCATGGGGGATCGAACCTCGGTCCGTCCAAGGCTAGCACGGTAAGGCAGGCACCTTACCTCCAGCGCCACCGCCCGGCCCCTAGGTTCATTTACTTTTATCTTGAAATTCAATCATTCTAAAAGTTAAAATCTCAAACTTTTAAATAATGGCAGAACTTTCCCACTGGTCAGAGCAGGGGTTTCTGGATGGCCTCTTGGATGAATGTGAACATTGGCTGCTGGCCATCTGGAGAAGCAGTGCGCATTCAGGGAAGAACTTGCCACTGTGCCCAGAAGAAGGAAGGAGACTTGTGAGACTCAGCTGAGCACAGTAATGCTCTTGCTTTACCACCCCACTTTGTGGTACTTACAGAAGAGACACAGAAGTTCTCAGAAGCATTTTTGGGGTAATATTCCTATCAGTGAAAGAAAAATCAAAAGCAAATTGTGATACTACTAAACAATTAAACAGGCATGGGGTGGGCAAAAAAAGACCTTACAAGAATGTTCCCTATATGCAATTTATTTGGAATCCTAGAAAAGGCAAATCTAAGTAATGGACACCAGAATGGGACAAGGTACTAATGGCACTTTTCCAGGGGATGGAAATGCTTGGTTTTTATTTTTTTATTTTTTTGGGGCCACACCCGATGACGCTCAGGGGTTACTCCTGGCTATTCGCTCAGAAGTTGCTCCTGGCAGGCACGGGGGACCATATGGGGAACCGGGAGATTGAACCGTGGTCCGTCCTAGTTTAGCGCAGGCACCTTACCTCCAGCGCCACCGCCCGGCCCCGGAAATGTTTGGTTTTTAAATGGTTCTTGTGTTGGTGGATGTGTCTGCATTTGTCAAAAGCTAACGGGCTGGAAAATTACTACAGAGGATAACACTGCATTCTATATGGTCCCTGAGTCTTTGAGGAATGATCTCAGAGTACAGCTAGGTGTGACTCAGAAGACAGGGCTGTCTGTGGGCTAGACAATCCGTCTTTCAGGGATCCTAAGCATGTTTTTGTTTTTGTCTTGTTTTGGAGCCACACCTAGCTCTGAGCTCAAGTCTTTCCTAGTAGGCTCTGGGAACCATATGGGATGCTGAGGATCGAATCCTGGTCAGCAAGGTAAGTCCTATGCTGACCATAAACATAAACATAAAAAACATAAGTGTTTTTTTGTTTGTTTTGTTTTTTGGACCACACCCGTTTGATGCTCAGGGGTTTCTCCTGGCTAAGCGCTCAGAAATTGCACCTGGCTTGGGGGGACCATATGGGACTCGAACCGCAGTCCTTCCTTGGCTAGCGCTTGCAAGGCAGACACCTTACCTCTAGCGCCACCTCGCCGGCCCCCATTTATTTATTTATTTGTTTGTTTGTTTGTTTGTTTGTTTTGGTTTTTGGGTCACATCCGGCAGCGCTCAGGGGTTACTCCTGACTCTATGCTCAGAAATCGCTCCTGGCAGGCTTGGGGGACCATATGGGATGCCAAGATTCCAACCACCGACCTTCTGCATGCACGGCAAATACCTTACCTCTATGCTATCTCTCCGGCCCCTACACATAAGTTTTAGGAAACTTGTGGAACCAGAACAAATCTTAGAAACGTACTTAAAACACGAGTGTTTGCCCAGGGAGGGCCCTGGGAACTCGTACTCCTGAAGGGGACTCCCCAGTACATGTAAGCAGCCCGACGATGGCCTCTGATCCTCTGTTCCTCCCTGGACCCGCTCTCCCCAAGACTCATGATCCCTGTGTCTGCCAGAGAGGGTACCCAGGACACCGGTACCAGCTCTAGGGAGTCCCCAACACCTGTGCTAAACGTAGACCCTCCCAGCCAACACGCCAGAGTAGTCCCCTGCACAAGAGCCAGAGGAGGCGGCCTGTGCTCCCCAAAGCCAGCCCTTCCTGTGTGGGCCGCGCCCAGCGGGGTTCTGGGCGGGACGACGATGCCGGCGGCTGACCAGGCTGGGGGCCCGGAGCCCGGAGTCGCGCGGCTGCCCTCGCGGCCGGCCCAGCTGCTGTCGGCGCTGTTCTACGCGAGCTGTTCCTTCCTCCTGGTGCTAGTCAACAAGACGCTGCTGACTGCCTACGGGTGAGCAGGTGGGCGGCTGGTTCCGACGACCAGCGGGAGGCGAGTGCCAAGGCCCAGGCAGAGACCCGCGCCTCCTCGCAGCCCTGCCCGGGGTGCAGGGTCACCACCCAGCCCTCTGCCTCCTCCCCCTCTTGGTCGTTGCACCCTCGGGCATTGCACAGTCATTAACTTGAGAGTTAGAGCTTGAGTCGTGAACCTTGAGGGCATCGACTGCAGAATGGCTTTCGGACCCGCTTGCACACTTGCCACCAGCATTGCTGCTGTCGCTAGTGCAAGAAGCTCATATCTGTTTTTTGGGCCTTCGTTCCTAAGTGCGTTCATTGTGGGAAATTGCAGAGAAGGTCAGACACTGTACTTTTTTTCTTCCTTTTTTTCTGGAGAAAAAACAGCAGATGCGTGGTTCATTGAAACTCTGCCTGGTGGAAATTTCTGTTTTATTTTGTTTTCATTGTAGCTACAAAGTGCTGGACAGCTTAAATAAATTCCTGCCTCCCGTGTTTTAGCCCTTTGCTTAGAGGCCAAAGTGGGCATTTACAACTCTGTTCATTACTTCCCGGAGCTTTACTTTGATCTGCCTTAATTGGATCTCGTGTAATGAATACTTAGGAGAATCAAATCCATACTTAGGAGAATGAGAAACCAAGGTTTATAGAAGGTCCAAAGGTCTCAGAATTCTTTTATGACTGACAAAACTAAGTCGTGGTTGGGCACACCACCAACTCATATGAACTGAGCACCTACTCTGACACTCCAATTGCATGTAGCAGCTGTGCTACATGTCTTGTGCCTGTCCATGTCTTGTCCAGTCTTGTGCCGGAGATTTCATATCAGTGTGGAGATGAATGAAATAAGTGAGCACACGAATAAACAAGGCCAGATAGAAGATTGCCTGGGTGGAGAAGAGAACATGCCAGACAAAAGGGAATATGATGGCTGAGGGCACTAACCTGGACTGATGGACAGAGATGGTTACTGCAATTATTGTAATAGAAACTCAATGAAGAACAGGGTAGGGAAGACAGGATCAGATCCCCAATCAGTCAACATCTTTATGTAACAGGCACAATTCCAGGCTCATAGGAGGCAGAAATGAACAAAGCTGATCAATATCCCAATAGGCATTGCATCTTACTTTAGCACTTACAGTAGCACTTTTTACTGATGCAGTAAACTGGTAGAATTTACATGATGTTACATGCATGTATGTGGTGAGAGGCACTCAACAAAGGCAGGAAAGGGTATGGATCTGGTTTACAGAGAGATGTGAGGGAAGTTGGGGTTGGGGGAAATGAATATTCTGGATATGGAAATTACAAGGAGTTTGAGTAGAACTGATACCAAAAGGGGCTGAGAGTAATATGTTGCTGGTTGTGCAGGGTCTTTGTGGCCATTTTGGAGGCACTGGAGGAAAAGGGAGCCCCTGGAAGAAATGTTCTAAGTCAGGGCTTCTTATACTTTTCTACTTGGGCCTGTTATAGCGACACATAACAGGTCTACCTATCAAGCATGCACTGGGAATAAGTCATAAATGAATTACTTTCTGTGTTGTTGTTGTTGTTCTATCTTTTGGTTTTGTTTTTGGGTCACACCCGGCAGTGCTCAGGGGTAACTCCTGGTTCTATGCTCAGAAATCACTCCTGGTAGGCTCAGGGGAACCATTTTGGAACCTGGGATTCGAACCATCGTGCTTCTGCATGCAAGGCCAATGCCCTACATCCATGCTATTTCTCTGGCCCCTTGTTTTATGTTTTGGGAAAGGCCATACCTGGCAATGCTTAGGAGCTACTTCTAGCTCTGCACTCAGGAAATACTCGTGGGGAAATACTTCAAGGAACCTTATGGGATGCTGGTGATTGAATCTGGGTCAGCCTCTTGCAAGGCAAGGGCTCTATCTATTGCACTATCACTCCTGCCTCTGTTTTAAAATTTTTTTCTTTTGGTTTTTGGGTCACACCCAGCAGCGCTCAGGGTATTTCCTGGCTCTACGCTCAGAAATCGCTCCTGGCAGGGTCGGGGGACCATACGGGATGCTGGGATTCTAACCACCATCCTTCTGCATGCAAGGCAAATGCCCTACCTCCATGCTATCTCTGGCTGCTCCTGCCTCTGTTTTAAAACAAAAATTTTTGAGAGAGCCACACCAGCAACTCTCCAGGCTCTGCACTCAGAAAGTACTCCTGGCAAGGCCAGAGAGACAGCACAGCGATAGGGTGCTTGCCTTATAAGCCAGCTGATCCAAGAGGGACAAATCTCCACATCCCATATGGTCCTCAGACAAATCGCCAGGAGCGATTTCTGAGCGCAGAGCCAGGAGTAACCCCTGAGCACCACCGGGTGTGGCCCAACCCCCATGTCCCCCAAAAAGAAAGTACTCCTGGCAGGCTCAGGTAGTCTTATGGGATACCGAGATCAAACCTGTATTGTCCACATGCATACAAGACTGTGCTATCACTCTGGCCCAATTAAACAAATTTTTAGAAAGCTTTGTGGTGCTCTAAGGAGTTGTGAGCCATAGCTGAATATAGATAATAGATAATATATAATAGACATTATATAGATAATTTGGTTGCTGTGTGGAGAACAGATCTTGGGGGGCTGGGGTCAAAGTAAGGAGAGGATGACAAAAGACTTAAATCTTAGTTCAGGTGCAGGTAGAAGTCCCTTAACATGGGAAGCAATATGTCTTAATTTATTACTGTTCTGTACTAACTTTTGCTATAAAATTACAGTATTGCATTTCCTATGTCATTTTTGTTCAATTTTGTCTCTAATACCTAGTCCTGGATATTCTTGTTAGCCTCTCATTAGAGAGCTATTGAATAGGTGAATTAATGAGTGGATGAATAAAATAAATTTTAACAGCACAGAAAAGTAGCTATTATAAAATAAATACAATTTGGTTTGTCCAAATAAATATGCATAACAAAAAATTAATTTTTCGGGTGACTAGAGTATTGGGGTTAGGCCTTGAAGACCTCTAGGAGCGATCCTTGAATTTAGAGTCAAGAGGAAACCTTTAGCACTTGGGTGTGTCTCTAAAACACAAACCATTTTCTTGGCTGGTAAATAGGTGGAGAGTTGAAAGCAGGGAGGATCTAAGAAACTCTTAGCAGTCTAGGTCATTCTGAAATAGCTTGAAATGAGTGTCAAGATGAGTTTAGGATTTGGAGGGGGGTTCACTTTGGAGATGCTTTCGGCTTCCTCCAGCTCTACACACAGGATTCACTCTGGCTGTGCTCTAGGAACCATATGGGGTGCTAGGGATTGAACTCGGGTCAGTTGCATGCAAGTCAAGCATGCTACTCTCACTCTGGTCCCAACTATTGCTATAGGAAAGAGAGTTAAAACTTTTCTTTGCACAGGGTCAATTTGGGTTCAATCTCCAGCATTCCATGTAGTCTTCCAAGAAACATGCAGAATTAATTCTTCATTGTAGAGCCTGGAATAAGACTTGAGCATGACAGGGTATGGGCCAACACCCTTCATCGAAAAAAAAAAAAGTTTACCTAACTGCAATGAGAGAGAAACAAACACACACACACACACACACACACACACACACACACACACACACACACACACGAGAATACCCACACACGAGAATACCATTATGGGCTTGTTTGGAAGTAGATGACATATCAAGTTGGAGCTTAAAGATAAGTCTTCACTTTTTTTAATCAGCGGTTATTTAATTTATTTAAAGAAAATGCATAATACATTTGTTTCTGGATAAGTGAAAGAAAGATTATTGAAAAAGGGCAAGAAAAAAATAAAATGGAGGAGAAGAAAATAAAGATAGAAAAGAGAAAAGGTGGGGTCAGAGAGATAGTACAGTGGTAGGGCATTTGCCTTGCACACAGCTGATCTAGGATGAATGGTGGTTCGAATCCCGGCATCCCATATGTTTTCCCCATGCCTGCCAGGAGGGATTTCTGAGCACAGAACCAGGAGTAACCCCTGAGCGCCACTGGGTGTGACCAAAAATCAATCAATCAATCAAATTTGTTTAAGAAAAAGAAAAGAGGGGCTGGGCGGTGGCGCTGGAGGTAAGGTATCTGCCTTGCCTGCGCTAGCCTAGGACGGACCGAGGTTCGATCCCCTGGTTTCCCATATTGTTCCCCAAGCCAGGAGCGACTTCTGAGTGCATAGCCAGGAGTAACCCCTGAGCATCACCGGGTGTGGCCCATAAACCAAAAAAAAAAAAAAAAAAAAAGAAGGTACAATAACAAACTCATTTGTGAAATTATTGTATCACCGATGACATCACTAATATAAAGACAAAAGTTTTGTGAATATGTAACAAGTAAGCTCCTGTTATATGTTCAGACTGTTAAATTGGGTGTTCCTTTAGAGATGACAGCATCAAACAAATTATGTTGTCTAGAAATTGAAAGCTACAGCACTTTAAATTTTGGTGTATATATACCTAGCTGCAGGGTCTTCTGGAAGAAGCCTGGTTTGAACGTAGCAACTGTGTTTGTATGCCTGGTAACAGCTGCCAGGCTTTTGTGGAAGAAGGAAAATCCAGGGGAGGGTGCCCACACTCGCTCCCCAAAAAGCCCTGGTGATATCATCCCAACAACCTGTGTCTTTGAAGTGTGGTCAGATTGGTGTCCTTATAAGGAATCGTAGAGGGTCAGTGATGAGAAAAGTCTTCAGGAAAATGGTGATTCTGGATGATGCATGACTTTGGCAGGTTGGGGTTTGGCCCACTCTCCTGAAATGGTCAGCTTTGTGTTGCGTGGACAGTGTAGCTATAATCTTTCATGGCTCAATTTACAGCTTCTTTGAGAAAAGATTGAATCTATGGAGCTGGCTTAGTTCAAACATGGAGAGTCAGTTTTCACTTTTTTTAGGGCATGCACCAAGAAATGTCCCATACCATTGTTTGGGCACTACTATTGGTTCTGCTGGTACTTGGAACCATATGGCACTGAGGTTCAAACATGGGCACCCCACATGTAGGAGCTTAGAATTCTTACAAGGAAACATTTCTCATTATGTAATGTGACATATGATCAGAGAATCCTAGTCATTTATCATTCATCATTCATTCATAATATCATTCATTTTTCTCACTTTAGGGGGAGAAATGTTGGGGTGATTGTGTTGTAATAATAAGCCAGGAAATCTGATGCAAGCATTAGCTCTTTGTCATAAGATGCTGAATTGTGTGTGGGCTTAAAGGAAGAACCTTTTCATAATGATCTAATTCACAAAGTTATGGGGGTATATCAGGATGTTTTTCTTTTATTTTGAGAAATTTGTTTCTGTTTGTGGCAAAAATTCTAGAGTGTCCTTTTTTTTTTCCCCTTTGGTTTTTGGGTCACACCCGGCAGAGCTCAGGGGTTATTCCTTGCTCCACACTCAGAAATCGCTCCTGGCAGGCTCAGGGGACCATATGGGATGTCAGGATTCGAACCAATGACCTGCATGAAAGGCAAACACTTTACTTCCGTGCTATCTCTCCGGCCTCTAGAGTGTTCTTTAATTCTATGCCAGACTGATCTTGGATGAACAGATTTGGTTTTTTTAGAGGACCACATCCAGCAGCACTTAGGATCTGCCCTCAGAAATTACTCATGGCAGGGGCCCGGGAGATAGCATGGAGGTAAGGCGTTTGCCTTTCATGCAAAAGGTCATCGGTTCGAATCCCGGTGCCCCATATGGTCCCCCGTGCCTGCCAGTAGCGATTTATGAGCATGGAGCCAGGAGTAACCCCTGAGCACTGCCGGGCGTGACCCAAAAACCAAAAAAAAAAAAAAAGAAAGAAAGAAATTACTCATGGCAGATTCGAGGGACCATATGGGATGCTAGGGATCTAACCTGGGTCAGCCATATGCAAGGCAAAACCCTACTCATTATGTGTTAGGGTCCAGAATTGACCTTTTCCCTCAGCACAGAACTCAGGAGCCAGCTTCGATAATGTAATAGCAAAAGGGAGGTTTATTTTTCCAGCTAATCGGGGGTCCAATCCTGTCCAGGGACCTTAGACAAGGACCCTGAATCAAATATTCAAGCAATATAAGTATATATATATATATATATATATATATATATATATATATATATATATATATATATATATAGTGTTACAGTCTTTTTTTTTTTTTTTTTGGTTTTTAGGTCACACCCGGCAGTGCTCAGGGGTTATTCCTGGCTCCATGCTCAGAAATTGCTCCTGGCAGGCACGGGGGACCATATGGGACACCGGGGGATCGAACTATGGTCCATCCAAGGCTAGCACAGGCAGGCACCTTACCTCCAGCGCCACCACCTGGCCCCATAGTGTTACAGTCTTAACATTTGCTTTACATTTTAAGCAGCCACCTGATATCTATTCTAAGAACAATTTGTAGTTTTTACTGGAACCTACCCATGACCATAATATCCTATTGTTTATCTTTGCTACCTTCGGGCATTTTGGTTGGAACATCCTTCCTTCACTGTTCCAAGGGGCGCTAGCCCACATTTTGGGTACATCTGGTGAGAACATCCTGTGCTAGCCCTATTCAAGTGGGGAAGGTCTGACAACTGCTTATTCTCACATTTGCTATCACTCTGGCCCCAACGATTAAGAGTTTTTTTTTTTCAGGTATGCACTATAAAGTCTTGTTTGAGTGGCAGGAAAAACAAGGTCATGTGACCCAAGTGGCAAATTGACCATACTTGTTCTTCAGATTGAGATGCATGAAGGTTCTTCTGTTGATTTAGAGTTGATCTTTTGATGCCATTGCATTTCATTTTATTTACTTTTTGGTTTGGGGGTAATTTTAATAGGATGTGCAAGTGTTTACTGAAGAAGTGTTATAAAAACATAGAGATTAATTCTATTCAGTTCAACATTATTTGCATGGTATTTGATGTGTGTGTACATATTTTTAGGTACAGAAAAACTTTGGAATCTTTTAATAGAGTGTTTTCTAAATCTACTTTAAGGGGCCCGGGAGATAGCATGGAGGTAAGGCGTTTGCCTTTCATGCAAAAGGTCATCTATTCGAATCCCGGTGCCCCATATGGTCCCCTGTGCCTGCCAGGAGCAATTTCTGAGCATGGAGCCAGGAGTAACCCCTGAGCACTGCCGGGTGTGACCCAAAAACCAAAAAAAAAAAAAATCTACTTTAAAGCATTATGGTAATGTGAATTATTTGGAAGGTTTGTTTTAGTTTCTGGTTTTTTTTTTCTCAGAAATAATACATGTCAATTAATACTTTGAAGCTTATGTCGCAATTTGAGTTAATTAAACCACATTTAAATATGAACCATCAGATGTGCCAGCATCAAAGTGTTGAAATTTTGTGTGTTTTTAAACAACACCTAATAGACTCAGGAATCATTCCTAGTGGTGCTCAGGGAACCAGATAGAGTCCTAGGGTTCAAATGTGTGTTTGCCATGTTCAAGCCAAGTGACCTCCCTGCTGTACTATCTTGGGTTCCAAGTGTGGAGATTTTGTTTTCTTTATTTTATGCTATAAGAATCAATCTACAGTAAAAATACAAACAACTGGAGGTCTATATTGAAAACAAAACAACTTCTAATGTTCTTCTTACATTGAGAAAAAATATATTTTCTTATGAGGATGCTGCTTTCTTCTGGCCCTTCGGATGGAGCTGGATCTTAGGCTCACCATAGATATGGTCAAGAGGTGGATTAGTTTTTTCTGGTGCCCCTCCCCCTTTCTCTGTACAGCTCCAGAATCACAACTCATTCTCTGCCTTCTCCTTGATGATTTCTAACTAGCTGTCACTTATGTGGTCAAGTCTCACATTTGCTTTCACGGCTCTAGGAAACATCTATGAAACAGCTAGCGGGTGTCTCTCCATGCACCCTGTGTCTGGGGATTCCTCCAGTCATTTCAGAGATCTTTTGTGCATTGTGGTGGTTTATTCTGGTCTACAGTGGGTGTCCACCTCATGCCATCCACTGGCATCTCTTCTGCCTGGGTCCAGAAGAGACCCATATGGTCCCTTCCCTCCCCCTATGATGGCTGACACTTGTCTGTTGCAGTCCCTATTTGAGTTTGCCTGCTCCTGAGGGCCTATGACTGTCACAGGAGAAAAACTAGGCAAGAACCCAAGAAATGCACCCCAGGCAAGATCTGTGTCTTAACTTATCCTCTTATGAAAGACTTAAAAGTATTGAGATGATCACTTGGAAAGCCTGACTTGGGGGACTATATGGGATACCGGGGGATTGAATTTAGGTTAGTCCTAGGTCAGCTGCGTGCAAGGCAATTACCCTACTGCTGTGCCATCTCTCCAGCCCCAGTCTTAGTTTTTGATAGTATGTATGATCGTCATTTTCCTATAGACTCTTAGATACTTCTCTCTTGACCATGTGTATGTTGATAGTGTAACACTTTATTGTATAATTATAATCCCTTCATTGCTCGAATTTTTCTATGTTTAAATAGAAATATTAACAGTAACATCCTCTTTATCATAATGGCTCCATTCTCCAATTTGTTATTTTGATGTGAATTTTAACGGTGGATACTATTACTAGGTATTTTTTTGGGGGGAAGGGAAGAGACTCTCAAGGATTTTTCGGAGGGCTTTGGGGCTATTCTTAGTGATTCTCAATTCTCTACCAAACAAGCCAGGCGGTTTAAATTAAATGCTTAGACCCCAGGATGAGACTGTGCTCAATTGTCAGATGTTTTTTATAGAGTTCATAGCTGCTGCATTATGCACTTTGAGCAAATAGAATTAAAAACTTTTTATTACTAAAACATTGTGATTTACAAAGTTATTATAGTTGAGTTTTTCATATGCAATATTTGAGCACCACTTCCACTACATGTGTCAACCTCCCTCCATTAGTGCTCCCAGAATCCACCCTATGCCACCACCACCCTCCCCAACCTGTCACTAGACAGGCTCTTCCCCCCCCCCCCCCCCACACTCAGTGGTGCTCAGGGGTTACTCTTGGCTCTGCACGCAGAAATTGCTCCTGGCAGGCTCGGGGGAGCATATGGGATGCTGGGGTTTAAACTGAGGTCCTGAGTCTGCTATGTGCAAGACAAATGCCCTACCACTGTGCTAACACTCCAGCCCCTAGACAGGCTCATTTTAAAGTTAGATTGCTAAAGTTTGGGTCTCATGATTTGATTGTTGTTGATTCAGTGACTTGGATATTTAGTTCTGTCTTTTTTTTTTTTTTGGTTTGGGTCACACTCGGCAGTGCTCAGGGGTTACTCCTGGCTCCATGCTCAGAAATTGCTCCTGGCAGGCCCGGGGGACCATATGGGACACCGGGATTCGAACCGATGACCTTTTGCATGAAAGGCAAACGCCTTACCTCCATGCTATCTCCCGGGCCCCTGTTCTGTCATTTCTTAACACCACTGATACAACTGTGTTCCCTTGGCCCCTGTCTCCTGTTATTTCACATTTGTCTTTCTCCTCCTACACTCAGTTTTTTTTTTTTTT
>PVKC010034021.1:0-13816 GCA_004027635.1 Crocidura indochinensis | reverse complement strand
TTTTTTTTTTTTTTTTTTTTTTTTTTTTTTTTGGTTTTTGGGTCACACCCGGCAGTGCTCAGGGGTTACTCCTGGCTCCATGCTCAGAAATTGCTCCTGGCAGGCACGGGGGACCATATGGGGCACCGGGATTCGAACCGATGACCTTTTGCATGAAAGGCAAACGCCTTACCTCCATGCTATCTCCCGGGCCCCATAATATCTTTTTCTTAATTGAAACACCATGGTTAACAGGTTGGCCATAATACAATTTTTTCACAGATAAAGTTGTTTATGATTGAATTACAGTCATACAATGTACCTTCAACAGTGCATTTCCCACCAGTAATGTAAAACAGTTTTCCTTTCATCTTTGATGCCGTCTTTACTCCCTCCCACCCTCTCCTGCCACCTGCAAGCATTTTACATCTCTATGTGTCTATCTCTCTCTCTCCTCCTCTTTTTTCTTTTGTAACATTGTACTCTGTGCTACTGGAAATGAAGGGGTGCCATGAATGTCCTTTAAATACTAGATCTTCTCTCGTCTAACTGTACTCTCTGCTCTTTGTGGCAAATTACCTAACATGGAATGGTCCTCTATAGTCTCTATAGCTCTATAGTCTCTGGATATCAACCCCACACTGTCATTTATTTTCCTTATATCCCAATGATGAATGAGATTATTCTATGTTTATCCCTCTCTAATTCATTTCACTCAGCACAATACTCTCCATGTCCATCCATGTATAAGTAAAATTCATGACTTGATTTTTTTCTAAAAGCTTCATAGTATTCCGTTTTTAGATATACCACAATTCCTTTAGGCACTTTTCACTTTTCAAGCATCTGGGTTGCCTCCAGATTCTGTCTATTGTAAATAGAGCTGCAATGAACATAGTAGTGAAGAGGGCACTTTTGTATGGTGTTTTTGTGTTCCTAGCATATATTCCTTGAAGTGGTAATGCTGGATTATATGGGAGCTCAATTTCCAAGTTTTTGAGGAATATCTATATTCTCTTCTAGAAGGTTGGACTAGATGACATTTCCACCAGCAGTGAATAAGTGCCCCTTTCTCCCATATCTACGCCAACATTGATTGTTTTTTTTTCTTTTTAATATATTCGATTCTCTGTGGTATGAGATGATACCCCATTGTTGTTCTGATTTGCATGTCCCTAATAATTAGTGATGTGGAGCATTTTTTCATGTGCCTTTGGCCATTTGTATTTCTTCTTTGAAGAAATGTCTGTTCATTTCTTCTCCCCATTTTTGGATGGTGTTACTTATTTGGGGGGGGCAGTTATGAAAGTGCCTTCTATACCTTTTATATTAGCTCTTTATCAGATAGATATTGGTGAATAGTTTATCCCATTATATAGGTAGCCTTTGTATCCTAGTTACTGTTTCTTGAAATGCAGAAGCTTCTCAGTTTAATGTAGTCCCATTTGTTTTGCTCTACTTTCACTTTCTTGGACAATGGTTTTCCTCCTTGAAAATGCCTTTTGTAACAATGTCATGGAGTGTTTTGTCTATGTTTTCCTCTACATAACAATGGGGTAAGCTCTGATTTCAAGATATTTAATCTATTTTGATTTGACATTTCTGCATAGTGTGTTAACTAGAGGTCTGAATTCACCTGTTTAAATATAATTGACCAATTTTTCCAAACCACTTGTTGGAGAGGCTCTCCTTGCTACATCTTGTATTTGTTGACCCTTTATCAAAGATTAATTGGTTGTATACCTGGGGTAAATCTCAGAATAATCAAGACTATTCCATTGATCTGAGGAAATATCTATATTCTAATGGCATGCTGCTTTAGGTATGATTGCTTAATAGTACAATTTAAATTTGGGGAAGTGATACCTTCCATCTTTTTTCTTCCAAGATTGTTTTAGCTATTTGTGGGCATTTATTGTTCCAAATGAATTTCAGGAGTGTTTGATCCACTTCTGTGAGTGTTCTTAGAGGGATTGCATTAAATCTGTACAATGCTTTGGGAAGCAATGCCATTTTAATTATATTAATCTCCCAACTAATGAGCAGGGTCTGTTTCCATTTTATTGTGTTCTCTTTTATTTATAAAGCAGTGCTTTATAATTTTCTTTGTATAGGTCTTTTACCTCTTTAGTAAAATTGACTTCAAGGTACTTGATTTTCTGAGGCACAATTGTGAATGAAGTTGTTTTCGTAATGTCTTTTCTTTCTTTCATTATTTCTTATTTTTTTAATAATTCTTTCGTTTTTATTTTTGGGTCACACCCAGTGATGCTGAGGGGTTACTCTTGGCTATGTGCTCAGAAATCGACCCTGGCTTTGGGGGACCATATGAGATGCCAGATATCGAACTGAGGTGCGTCCTAGGTCAGCTGTGTGCAAGGCTAACACCCTACTTCTGTGCTATCACTTCAGTCCCTCTCTTTCATTATTCTTACATATAAAAACGTCATTGATTTTTGAGTGTTTGATTTTGTAGACTGACTCTTTTACATATGAATCTATCATTTTGAGAAGCTTTTTGGTAGTGTTTTTAGGGTTTTCTAAATATAGTATGTCATCTGAAAACAGTGACAATTTGAATTCATTTCCTATCGAGATGCCCTTGAACTTTTTCTTGCCTAATTGCTATGACAAGTACTTGCAGTGCTATTTTGAATAGGAGTGGCAAGAGGGGGCAGTTTTGTCTTGTGTTGGATTTTAGAGGTAAGGCTTTCAGTTTTTTTATTTTTTATTTTTTTATTTTTGGGCCACACCCAGTGACACTCAGGGGCTACTCCTGGCTATGCACTGAGAAATCGCTCTTGGCGTGGGGGACCCTATGGGACACCTGAGGATTGAACCACTGTCAGGTCCATCCAGGGTCAGCCGCATGCAAGGTAAACACCCTATTGCTGCGCCATCACTCAGGCTGCAGGCTTTCAGTTTATCTCACTGAGTATATAATATTTTCTGGGGGCATGTGATAAATGGCCTTGAGTATTTTGAGAAAAATTTCTTTCGTTCCCATCTTGTTGAGAGTTTTTACCATAAATAGGTGTTGGACCTTGTCAAATGCTTTCTCTGCATCTATTGATATGATCAAATGATTTTTTTTACTGATATAATGTATTACTTTGATTGACTTGTATATATAAATCATCTTTGCATACCTGGAGTGGAACCTACTTGGTCATGTTGCATGGCCTTCTTATAAGGTGTTGGTTCCTATTTGCTAAGATTTTGTTGAGGATCTTTGCATCTGTGTTTATCAGGAATATTGTTCTGTAGTTCTGTAGTTCGTGTGTGTGTGTGTGTGTGTGTGTGTGTGTGTGTGTGTGTGTGTGTTTGTGTGGGGGGGGAGGGGGGCTTCTCTATCTGCTTTTAATAACAGGGTGATGCTAGCTTCATCCTATTTAGGAGTGTTTTTGGTCTTCTATTTTCTGGAAAAACCTGAAAAGGATTGGTAGTAGGTCCTCTTGAAAAGTTTGAGAGAATTCATTAATGAATACATCTGGACCTGGGCTTCTATTTTTGGGAAGACTTAATTACCTTTGTCATTTTCTTAGTAATAGTGATGGATTTTTGTGGTATGCTAGATCATCTTGTTTCAAAGTTGGGGGGTTTTAAGTGTCCAAGAATTTATCCATTATTTCTGAATTTTCTTGTTTTTTTTTTGGCATAGTGTCTCTCAAAGCAATCTTTGATTACCCTTTGATTTTTTGTAATTTCTCACCATTTTCTTTTTAATTCCATTTATAACTTTCTCTTTTTTGTGAGTCTTACTAGTGGTTTATTGATTTATTTTTTCAAAAAACTAACTCGTGCTTTTATTGATCTTTCACATTTGGGGGGAGCTTCTAATTCATTAAATTCTGCTGAACTTCATTATTTTCTTCTGTCTGCCTTTTACGGGGGTTATTCTTTTGACCCTTTTCTAAGTTTTAAGCTGTTTCATTGTTATAGAATTAGGCTCATCCTTCCTGATGAATCCTTCAAGGCTATAAATTTTCCTCTTAATACTACTTTTGCTATGCCCTACACTTTCTGATTATTTATGTCTTCATTTTCATTTGTTTCCAGGAATCTCTCAATTCCCTCTTTGATTTCATCTCTAACCCACTCACTATTCAGTAGTGAGATGTCTAATTTCCAGGTGTTAAATTTCCTTCTCTGTGTCTGTTTGTAATTTGCTTCTAATCTCAGTGCATGACGATCTGAGGGATAATAATAAAATAATAATTTTTATTTTCTTGATTTTTTGGAGGTACGCTTTGTGGCACAGCATGTGGTCTATTTTGGAAAATTACTCATGTACATTAGAGACAAATATGCATTCAGCTTTTGGGGCATGGAGAGCCTTATAGATAGATATAGATATAGATATAGATATAGATATAGATATAGATATAGATATAGATATAGATATCTACCAAGCCATTCTCTTCTATTTTGTCCTTCAGAGACAATGTAGCCTTGCTGAGTTTTAGCCTGGTTGACCTATCAAGGGGTGACAGGGCAGTGTTTCAGTCTATCATTATTGTTGTGTTATTATTGGTATCTTTCTTCAAATCTATCAGCAATTGTTTTAAATATTTTGCAGGCCCCTCATTGGGTACATATATATGTTTAGGAGTGTGAATTATTTATGTTGTACAAATCCCTTTATTATGGAAATGTCCACCTCTATATTTTATAAAGCTTAATGTTTGTGTTGTCTGATATTAGTATGGCCATCCCAGCTTTTTTATGGGAATTATTTACTTGAATAGTTGTCCTCCAACCTTGACTTTGAGTCTCTGTTTGTTTTGACTATTGCGATGTGTTTTTTTTTTCAGTCAGCAGAAAGTTGGATTCAACGTTTTGACCCATTTTGCAACTATATATCTTTTAAATTGTGCATTTAGTCCATTGACATTTAGACAAATGATTCTTATGGGATTGTCATTTTATTGTTGGAGTAGCAATTTATTTGTTAGTATTTATTGGGTTTGTCTTGACTTTGAGTAGACTCATCAGCTCTTCTTTTAAGGTTAGTTTTAAAAATGTAAAATTTATGAGCAATCATGAAGATGTGTATCCTTCCTTTAAATCTGAATAAAAGTCTGGCTGGGTAAAGTATCATCAGCAAAGCATTTATTTCATTGAGTTTTGCCAATATATCCCACCACTGCCTTTGGACTTTGAAAGTTGCTTGTGATGATTATGCTATAAGTCTTTTTTATACTGTAAATCTTTTTGTTTGTTTGTTTGTTTTTGTTTTGGGGTCACACCCAGCAGTGCTCAGGGGTTACACCTGGCTCCATGCTCAGAAATTGCTCCTGGCAGGCACGGGGGACCATATGGGGCACCGGGATTCGAACCGATGACCTTTTACATGAAAGGTAAATGCCTTACCTCCATGCTATCTCCTGGGCCCCGATACTGTAAATCTTAAAGATGCCTCTTAGTATATAATTTTCCTTTTCGATCATTCTGCTATCAGTATTTTATCCCTATCTGTGGCTTTTATAATTATGACTCTTATGTGCCCCAGGGTGCTTTTATTTGGATCTCTTTTATCTGATATTCTTTAGGCATCCAGTATGCTGTTGCATGTACTCTTAATTCTGGGAAATTCACAGTCATGATGTTCTTGAGACTGATGATTCTTCTTTATCCTATTTTGTTTTATTATTTTTTTTCTTTTGGTTTTTGGGTCTCACCTGGCAGTGCTCAGGGGTTACTCCTGGCTCCATGTTCAGAAATTGCTCCTGGCAGGCACGGGGGACCATATGGGGCACCGGGATTCGAACCGATGATCTTTTGCATGAAAGGCAAACGCCTTACCTCCATGCTATCTACCGGGCCCCATTTTGTTTTATTATTTTTAAATATTATCTTTAGTTAAGCATCTTGATTACAAACATGATTGCAGTTATGTTTCAGTAATGAAAAAAACCCCTTCACCAGTGTAACATTCCCATCACCAATATCCCCAATCTGTCTCTACTTCCCTCCCCACACAGGCAGGCATTCTACTTCTCTCACTCATTGATATTATAACCATAGTTATCCCTGTAGTTATTTTTCTTTTTTTTTTTTTTTTTTTTTTTTTGGTTTTTGGGCCCACCCAGTGACGCTCAGGGGTTACTCCTGGCTATGAGCTCAGAAGTCACCCCTGGCCTGGGGGACCATATGGGGCACGGGGGATCGAACCTCAGTCCGTCCAAGGCTAGCGCGGAAAGGCAGGAACCTTACCTCCAGCGCCACTGCCCAGCCTCTTTGTGGTGAGCTTCATATCGTGAGCCAGTTCTTCCAGCACTTATCTATATTGTCTCTGAGCATTATTACAATAATATCGTTTATTTTCTTAAAACCCATAGATGAGTGAGACTATTCTGTGTATATCTCCCTCTGATCTATTTCATTCAGCATAATAAATTCCATGTACATCCATGTATAGGAAAATTTTATAACTTCATCTCTTCTGATGACTGCATAATGTTCCATTGTGTATATGTACCACAGTTTCTTTAGCCATTTATCTGTTGAAGGGCATCTTGGTTGTTTCCAGAGTCTGGCCATTGTAAATAGCGCTGCAATGAATATAGGTGCGAGGAAGTTTTTAAATTGTGTTTTTGTGTTCCTAGGTTATATCTTTAGGAGTGGTATAGCTGGATTATAAGGGAGCTCAATATTCAGTTTTCGGAGGAATCTTTATATTATTTTCCATAAAGGTTGAACTAGACAGCACTCCCACCAGCAGTGAAATGGGAGTTCCTTTCCTATCCTTGCCAGCACTAATTGTTCTTGTTCTTTGTGATGTGTACCAGTCTCTGTGCAAAATTATAGTAAAATTAGCTCTAACATGTATGTGAGATTCTACAACTGGAATATTACCAACAACCTCTGTATTCAATATTTCCCATTGTACATTTTACACCCCAGAATGTACAACCAGTCTTACTTGCTAAACTCCTTCTAACCTTACTAAACTGCTTTTTCATGGTTTTGTTATCAACAAACATGATTTCCTTTTATACAATCATGATTTTTCCAAATCTATACTCATGATGATCCTTCCAGCTCTCCAGCACCACAGTTCAATCTTCTCACTCATTTGGAATTCAATAACCCTATGACTTTCTGGAACTGTTGTTGTGAAATAGTCATGCTTCTGACTGTAGTCACCCATCATCCATTCACCCTTCCTCCCCTGTATTTCTAAGTGTTACAAACCACTACTGAGTTCCTCCTTTTCTTGTGAGGGCTTTGAGACACTTTTAAGCACAGAGAAAATGTATTTGTGTTTGACCACTCCTGAATTTTAGAAATAAATCTAGGGTATCACGTCTCCCATTCCCATTCCCACTGAAAATTTCTGGGAAATAGTTTTCACTGGATAACCCTGACATCATGGCCAAATATGACATCTTTTTTTTGGGTCCTCAGAATGTGTTGTACTTTGTCTCTGGAATTCGGGAAAACTGCCAATTTGCTTTCCACTCAATCGGATAGCCAATGGTTTTCAAGCCCTGGTCTAAAAACCTAGGAGTATCATAAAGAGCTTTGCACAGACTTTAGAGAAGAAGGAACATTGGGTAAATGTGTTGTTCCAGAATTCCTCCATACCTCTGAGGAACCTGCACACTTTCATTAGCTTTAATTTCCTGGCTTCTGCCCAAAAAGCTTTGTTTCAAAGTCATTTTCCCAGTAATTTTCAGGTAAGTTTTAATCCTAAAAAGAAAATAATTCTAAGGAAAAAATACCAAAGAAAATTCTAAAGAAAAGATCCTAAGAAAAAGAAAGGTGCGGGGCCCGGGAGATAGCATGGAGGTAAGTTGTTTGCCTTTCATGCAAAAGGTCATCGGTTCGAATCCCGGTGCCCCATATGGTCCCCCGTGCCTGCCAGGAGCAATTTCTGAGCATGGAGCCAGGAGTAACCCCTGAGCACTGCTGGGTGTGACCCCCCCCCAAAAAAAAAAGGTGCACACGATGCACATGCCTGAGTGCACACACCCCACTAAAGAAATTCTGATTCAAGGTTAATATGTACCTAAAATACTAATGTGAAAGATATGTAAGCCACTATGATCAAAATAAAAAATATTAAAAAAAAAAAAAAGAAAGAACTACACAGAGAACTACCATAATCATGTGAATGAATGAGGGAACTGGAAAGCCTGTCTGGAGTACAGGTGGGGGTGGGGTGGGAGGGAGGGAGACTTGGGACATTGGTGGTGGGAATGTTGCACTGGTGAAGGGGGTGTTCTTTATATGACCGAAACCTAATCACGAACATATATGTAATCAAGACGTTTAAATAAAGAAAAAATTTAAAAAAAGAAGATAAATTTAAAAAAAAGAAAGAAATTCTTCAAGTAGTGACCAGGGAGGTTAAGGTACATGATGTTGAACTTAGTTGGATCCCTAGCATTACATGTCTCCCTGAATTCTCCTGAGCACAGCTCTGGAGATCCTAGAGCACTATAGGGAAGACCTGAGTAAACCATGGAAATGTAGATTCCAAGAAGCACTGCATCCTTAGGCTTTTGCATTTAACCGCTATCCAAGTTGGCCTGAATATCACCATCAAGCCTTGTTACGATACTTGTTTTACTCTATTAACTCTCACCAGTGAATGATTGGGGGCACTCTATAAATGATCCAAGAAGTCTTATCCTGGTAGGTCTTGATAGCCTAATAATTGTTTTGGATTTTACATGGGTAAAGTAGACAGCAATCCAGATGTTTCCTGTTGGGTATCTGCCATTTATCATTACAACAAAAAGAGTAAAATTGGCTTCAAATTTATACTGGTTTTTTTTTTCATCCTATGCAATTTATCTGTCAGGAAAAAAAACCCATTGCATTCAAAGGACTTCTTCAAGTTTTATTCAGGTAACTTTTACCTGAGCTGGGGCAGTGAGGCACTTTTTTACTTTGTATCCTATAATATTCAGTAGGAGCTAGTATATCAAGGTGAAAACCAAATCTTATTCTCACTGACTCCCCAAAATATGGTAATATAAAGGTTATAAGGGCAGGAGCCAGAGTGGTGGCATGAGCCGTAAGGGGTCTGCCTTGCGTGCACTTGCAGTTCCATCCCCTGCCATCCTATATGGATTGGATCCCCAAGTCAGGAGCGATTTCTGAGTGCATAGCCAGGAGTAACCCCTGAGCATTACTGGTTGTGGCTGAAAGACCAAATTAAAAAAGGTCATGAGGGCAGCTTTGCAAATGGTATCTGACTTTATTTCCAACTGAGATCATTTCTTCAGGCGTGTCTTTGTCAGGATGAACAGTTTGTGTTTTATGTGGATCTTTGAAAAAAATGTTTGATATGCACAGAACTGAGCAAACAGAAATTTGTGAGATCATACACATACATACTTGAAAAGTACCTAATGCATAATAACTTCTCAAGAAGAATTCATTTTATTATTCTTATTTAACTTTAACCCAATGATATAAAATTAGGTTCTAGATTTATTGCAAAGCTACAGAACTGCATTATGATATCAATAGAAACTGAGTAAACTGAGTAAAATGCATATTATCACATTATATGAATAAATGTAATTTTTATTACTACACTTGAAAGTTTGATGAGAATAAAATAAGTTAATCTGGCACACTGTCTAGCTTGATTGCAATATCCATTCCACAACGATGCTTTCCATCTGAGATGCTTTTATTCATCTATTTTCATAAAGCAATTCATCTGTAATGAAACAAATGGCTTTTATGTTCACTGAGTTTCTCTACCTTGTCACTACTCTTCCTCCTCCCGTCACTGATAATAACTTTTTAATGGAGTCAACAGCAAAGTGCTTTCACATATAGGAATAGAAAAAGCAGAGAAATACGGTTGAGCAAGAAGGAAATATTGAGACCATGTAGTGCAAGTAGTCCCACTTTCTGGAATTCATACTTGAGAAATGAGACATGTCAGTATAAGGCAATTCAATTTTTAATGATCCAGGGAATGGTGAAATCCTGTGACAGGAATCTAAAATCCAGCTCTGGTCCTGGTTCACACCTGGTAGGTATCCAATGGTGTTGAGTCGATTGAATATCTACAAAACCACTTTCATCCACTGATCCATGCATTCATCCATGACCTACACCAATCATACTACTCTGTTTTCTTTCTGAAACCAGAGGTAACATAATACCTGCTGTGTTTCTTGTTAGGCTTTTCAACAGCTCCATTTATGTGTCTGGATATTTCTGTTCCTATTTTTCACGTTAGGGTATGTGCAAATATTGAATCCTGAGACTTGGCTTCTGGTAAATGCATGCACTGTGTGATGTCTTCACTCTGCAGAGCACAGCCACATTTGAAGACGTTGGTAAGACTTTTGCTATATTTGGCATGTCCTTTCAAGCTGACTATATCCCCAGGCTGACATATCATGAAGTCAGGTGGTACAATCCCACTTCTCCCTCCTGAAATCGATCATTGCTGCTTAGGTTAAGTCTCTCATCTTACTAATCAATGGGATGTTTCTGTGTTTAGTAGATTTCACTCTGTTATACATATTGATTACAGACACACAAGAGAGTAAATATATGAGAAATTAGAAAAAATTGAGTTAGAGAAAATAGTTTATAACTTTTTGTTTTTACTGGTATTTTGGTTCAGCAAAGAACAGAAAGCAACTTGAATTTCAGCAACAAATGTCATTTTTAAGGATATTTTATGTATCATGGAACCCAAAGAGAGGACTGCTTCTGGGTCATAGGGAAGAGAAATTAGTTATGTCAATTACATTGATGCTCATTTGGGATATTTTAGTACAAGTTATATCTTTCAGACAATTTTAAATTAATCTGTAAGTTTTGGAGGGTCTTGGGTATGTCTTGTGGCTATACCTAAAGGTGCTCCGAGCTCACTCCGAGTTCTGTGCTCAGAGAATCACCCTGACATTGTTCACATGAGGTACCTGGGATTGAACCAGGATTGGCCTCATGCAATGCAATCGCTCAGACTGCTGTACTATCTATCCAGCCCAGAATTCAGGATTCTGAAAAGCTCTCTCTCTTTTCTCTCCACTTTTTGCTTTGTAGATTTACATTTTTCTCTTTCTCTTTGCTAAAAACTTTCTTTGTGCTTCCTCTCACATGGCAGAACATAGCCCCTGCCTGCTTGCAACATCTAAGTTTTGTGTATTACATTACAGGATCACAATTCTCTTGATTCAGGTTCATAAGGATGGAAATTCCTTGGCTACCAGACAGGTTATGTATAGTATCCTAAATGCTCCTGCAAAAACCACCTTGTTCCTAGAAAAAAATAGATAAGAAGATAGTTAGAAAAAAAAGATATTCTTGAAATATTTTAGTCCAAATACCTCTTAATCTAAAGGAAGCAATTCTTTTCACATGCCCTAACTCCTCACAGTATACAAATAATATCTTGGTATTATGAACTTGTGGATTCCTTCTTTCTCTTCTCTTTCCATTTCACCTTAAAGACCTACGTATTCCAAAACTTGTAGTATTCTATAGTTTTCTATCTTTTTGGTCTAACTTTTCAACTACTATTTTTGTTCCTTTCCTCAAGAGGTATTTCCATTGCCATTGCCATTTCCATTCCCAAACTCAATGTTTGGGAAATAAATATATATATGTACATATGGATAGTCCATTGATAAAATTATAAATAATAAACTTTATCTGTTTCCCACAGTTACCGTTAGATCAGTGGTGTGGGTAAGCTAACATATACACTATACTCCTGAGATTTCAAACAGGGACGAGGTTTTTACATCACTGACATTCTTATTCTCATATTCTATGCCAATTGAATGGCAGGTGAAGATGTAAGTAGGGATACTACAGACATCCCCAAAGATCTAGGACTAAATTCATTTCCCATTTTCATGCAAAACTGTGTAGCTATTTTCTGTGTGAAAATAGCTTTTCTCTGTTTTACACTTAAAGATGTTGAGGTTCTTATTGGTAAACTGGTCTTGATCTTAACTCTCTCTGGGTGGATGGAGGTGGGTGATAGGGTAGTTCTCATGTGTAACAAATCATGGCCTTGATAACAGAGGTCAACACTTTGGCTTCTTTATTTTGAGGAAATTTGCAGCTCAGATCTAAGTAGCACAGAATCCATGATGAGGATCTAGTAATAATATGTCTCCTGACTTAATGAATGAAAAGGCAAGAGTTAATAGTTAAAATTACCCCTTTAAGATTGTTTTTGTTTTGTTTTTGGGCCACACCCAGTGATACTTGGGTTACTCTGGCTGTGCTCAGAAACTGTTTCTGACTTGGGGGACCATATGGGACGCCAGGGGATAGAACCACGATCCATCCTTGGTTAGTACGTACAAGGCCTAACACTTGTGGCACCATTCCGGCACCTCCTTTAGGATTTTTAATTTAGAAATATTTTTAGCAGACTAAGATGCCATACAAACAAATTTAGTGGTGGTTCAAGGATAATATGTTGAACAGAAGGGCTATCTCCAGAAATCAGTCCTTGAAAGCAACCTTTGGCCATTTAATTCATATGATATTATACTACATAATTAGTCAGAAACAAACCCTCATGGCTGGAAAAATATTAGAGGTGCCAGGTAACTTGTCTTGCATATAGCAGACTTGGGTTCTATTCCCAGCTTCCCTGATGGTCCACAAAGTCTGCTAGGACTGATTCTTGAGTAGAGTTAGGAGTAAGCACTAAGCCTTGCCACCTGTGACCCAGAAACAAACAATAAAAAAAATCACTTTCAAAATACACTTTTAAAACTTCCATTTCCTTTCTTTGTTGTCATCTTAGGGCCTGTCCTGATCAAACTCCAACCATATTATACATACAAGGAATCTGTATATCCCCAAGTCATGAAGATGTTCCTTCCTCACTCCTCTATTTTATACTTTCACTGTCTTCATGGAGATATTCTTATCCACACCCTTATGTTATCTTTGACATTTTAAAGCTATAACTTCTCCAGTTACCAATATCTTCCTCAATTCCAATTTACAGCGTTATTTTGAGATTTAGCCTCCAGAACTTCACTCACCTATATCTAGGAAACATTGTCTTCATCCCTTTCAAAAAAGCAGACTACTGCCCCCTGGGAACCTCCCATGACCTAATCTCCCACAACCTCATGGAAGCATTTGGCTGCTAATGCTTCTTGCCTTAGAACTCTTCCTTCAGATGACCTGCAGAGCACTAGATTTTTTGAAGGTGTTTCCTATTTCTTCAGCACATCTTTCTCAGTTTTGTATAGTCTTTCCTTCCTCCACTCTCTTCACTGTTCCCATGGTCTCTAATGAAATGGCTCAGTACTCTCACTTTCAATGACTTAAATACCATTCTTAAGCAGATGATTACTAAATACTTCTATTTATCCCTGAGACCAAGCATTTACTTTTTACTCAAATATTAACAGGAGCAGAAAGGTAATACAAAATTAAACAACACAACTTTGAATATTTTTTTATTTTGTTTTGTTTTCTATTTCCCTCAAAGAGTCATTCATATGTGAAAAGACAAGTAGTTTCTGTTCTTCCACCACCTGGATGTGCTTAAAGCTTACTCCTGGTTCTGCACACAGGGCATTAGTCCTAATTGGGCTCAAAAGACCATATGCAATGCTGGGAATGGAACTACACAGGCAAAGGCTTGACTGTTGAATAAGATATTAATTATGGAGTCCTGGATGGAAGTTGATGATGGTGAGATTGATGGAGAGGCCTTTCTCTGCCAGCCCAGGCCAAGCACCTGCAACTCCCTCCAGCTGGTGCATCTGAGGGTTCAGGATAGCCGCGAAGAAATGATCCACAGACTGTCAGGTTTTAGGAGACATCAACTTTATTAAGGCCCTGGCCAACATTTGTGGCCTATAATCTTTTT